>BGNK01001647.1:100381-145080 GCA_003297005.1 Symbiodinium sp. clade A Y106 | reverse complement strand
CGACGTGGAGCAGCAAGCGGCTGCAGCATCCACGTCGAATGCCGGGCTTGTGCATGCGCACACACGTGTGCTACACAACAACGGATCGGCAGGAGTACGGCGGCATCCCGGCCCACCTCGTCTGGAGGTAACCGCTTTCCGTAGACATTGATAAAGTTTCGGAGAGGAGCTAGGATCGGAACAGAATACATAATACCATCCTCGCCGACACACGAATGCTTCAAAGTACGTTTGGTAATCCTTGAACTGAAAAACAACCATCCCATTGTACAAACTGACACGTGTTCGCCAAAGGTGGGATTTCGCATTCCTCCACGTATGGGTAGTGAACCAGTTCCCGTCGAGATAATGCATAAAACGATTGCGTTTCTTGTGGGAGAAAACATCAGGTTGATTGACCACGCTAAGCACAAATGCGGACAGCAAATCTGCTGCAGTTTTGCCGCATGCGGCAGCAGTCGGAGTGCGGCAAACGAGGGATCCATTCATAATCTTCCCCTTGCAGCAAGAAGCCTCAAAAATGGTGACAACGTTATGAACGACATGGTAATAACGAACAGCTAGCATGGTAGGAACCCCTCGCATCAAAAGCATTCTGTACAAACCGGAATCCGGCTGAAGCAACATAGCCTTATCTTGTTTAGTATCCGTATCCGCGCTGCATGTGGCATAACCGTATCTGGCGTCATAGTCCCGCCTGGGTCATAACCGCATCTGGCATCATGCATTTTGTGTCATAACCGTATTTGGCATCATAATCGCATCCTGTGTTTATAATATTTTATAATGCTAGCTGTAGGAAAACGAAGATTACCAGATGGAGAAAAGGTAGCGGCTGGAGCAACACAAACCGTCACCGTTGGTGATAGTACCCGTCGTCATATCCAAAGCGTCGGGAAGGGTTGCGGTCTCGAACATCGCGGCGAAAATCACGAACATCACGGCGGGCATCACGGCGTCGGTAACCACGGTCATCGCGTCGAGGGCCATCGCGAGCATCACGGTCATTGCGTCGGGAGTCATCGCAAGCATTACGGTCGTCGTGGCGCTCACGCCATCCTGGCAAACGATTCGGTGCGTCCTCATCTGCATAATCTGCCCAATCGTGACGATCCCGGTCTCCCCATTTGTAGTCCTCCCGAAACTCCCGGAATCCAGGTTCATATCGCCAGACGAGCCGCGAGGAGCCTTTTGGTCTGCTAGCCGGGCCTTCCCTTTCCTGCCACCTTTGCCTTTTCCTCCCCCTTTTGCGGAAGCTGTGAATCGGGAATTTCGACCATAGTCTAATGGATCAATGCCGCGTGCGACCTGAGCTGTATTTACCACCTGTCCCAGTCCACCATAGCCCTTGTGTATGAAGCCCGGGTCCGAGCACAACTTGTCAGCCAAAGCCGCATCCAGAGCATGGTATTCTATGGCATACGGAAACATGTGGAAGGCGTCCTCGGGACCGACGTTGGAGAAATCAAACGACGAACTATGGTGAAACCTTGCCAATGTGGTGGTATGTATGCTAGCATGGGTAATAGCCTGCAATAGAATGAGTGTGTTCATCATGCGCTCGTTGGAGCGTGCCCCGAAGTCCGCTTGTATGGTTGGCAACAACTCTGGCTGGACGAGCAATATGCACCTGAATTCGCCTCGAGATGGGAGATACACAATCTGAGCCACAACCACATCCTCATGAAAATCCTCGGGAGATTTGATTTGGAGCGACCACGACCTTATGGAAATCCATACCCGCAACCTGGCACAAATATCTCATGTTGCCCTGAATGGACTTATAGTTTGCAAAGGGTGGCACGTTGTGTAGAATGACAGCGCGATGACAAACTTCCCCTTCCAGGTTGCTCAACTGCATCTGGTGAAAGTTGAGTGCCCGCAATACACTAAGCGCTTTCTTGTTTGACATGGCGGTCAAAGCATCTGCCAACATACCGAAGCTGGGTTGCACATGACGCTCATGGTAGGATTTCAAAGCCGACTCCAAACTTTCCCCAGTGACCTGAACTTGCTTCAGTTCCTCATCCAGCGAAGGTGGATTGTTCGGCGCAGGGACGTCGATGTTGGGTTCCACAAACTCCCCACTCGGTGTTAGTCGCGCAGCTTTAGCTTGGTGTTTGAAGTTTTGCAAGGTTTTTTTGACTTTTCAGGCTTTTGCTCAAGTTCCCGTCGATATGCTGGATCCATGTCGCCCCATTCTAAACACGAATAGTCCACTTCCTCCTCCTTGATCGGTCCGGCTGGGGCCAGCCCTGTCAAACCGCTAATCTCCGAAAGGTTCGAAGTAGCAGCACGCTTTTTGACATCAAGCATAGCATCCACAATCATAGGGCTTGCAGTCTCTCGTTTTTCGGAACCGTCTGGGAGTTTATGTACCAACGAGATGGAGCCGTCAGATTTGTACTCGACCGAAACTGTGGGGGATATCGTCTGCATTCTCTCTACTGACTGGTCCATGGCTTCAAAAAACGGACCCGGTCGTTTCCGTGTCTACGGTGATACGAACTCGCTTGGACTTGTCTTCGACGAACATGATGGAAAGCAATGAAGTAGTCGCTGCAATTCCACGTAACGCCAAGCGAAAGTCTCTAAAACCCGGTTCATAAAATGCTGCCTTTAAACTAACTAACAACTACAAAAGAATGAAGAGCTGCCGACTGAAAAGGTGCATGTCGCAACAAACTGGTACGACTGCTCCCCTGATCACCTAGTCATTCTGCAAGAGCGGTGGCTGCACATGGGATCTTCAGGAGTTCGGGGTCTTTAGACTTGGTTGCAAGACAACCGGTGCACCATTTGCTGCTGCTTGGTCAGCAATTTGACCTGGCTTGTGCTTGGGGAGGTCCTTGATGGCCTTTGTCACACCCTTGATTGTCGAGCTTCAGGCTGTCAATCCACTTGTTGACTGCTGAGGGTGTGACACTTGTTGGTGACTGTGTTGCAAGCACGAGGCACTGAAGTGCTGTCAAAGGTGAGTGCTTGCATTAGTTAGGAAGTCAACGCCACCTGGACGTCAGAGAAAACATCTTCCCCTTTGTCGAGGTATGACTGCAGCAATTGCAGTTCCTTTCCTCGTCCCTCCTCACCCAAGATCTCTTCGTACAGTCTGACGAGTCCTGCTGGCAATTCACCGTGGGCATTTGATGGGCTCGGCTCGTCCAAACATCCGTCAACATAGCCTTCCCGGTGCTCAATCGTGCTTTCTCCCAGCTTTTGTTGTTCCGAATACAGTCTCATAGCACGATTACCACTTGCTTGTCTGAAGCTGGGAGCTCCTGGTTGGCACCTCTACCTCAACCTCCGACTTTGTCTCAGACTCGTCACCCGCAACATCCGTTGGCAAAAAGGGAACCTCAGGTTCCGTTGGGTGGGGGTATCCCCTACATCCTTCGCGGTTGCATCGGTATCATGGATCGATGACCCGTTTCATGGTGCATCGCGAGCAAAAAAACATCAAGACGGGGCTGCTTTCTGGGAGCTTCGTCTACATTTGGTGAATGGGCGAAACCGGAGGGGTGGTTGTCTCTGACGGGCGGGGCTGCCTAGCCTGTAACCTACGTTGCTGGATGCAGCTGGATAGGCTGTGTCTGATGGTGGAAGTGCATAACCTCAATGCTGGATGCGCGGAACCGCCTAACAACCACTGATCAGTAGGCAGATGTCAGACGAGCCTTAGAATCCTTAGAACCAATGGCGGTGGGGGGTTTGATGAATGATGGGATTAGTGCACGATTTTGTTGTCCACGTGCCGAAGACAGGGCAAAAAAACTGAAAGCGAGCACTGTTCAGCAAGCATGTCATGTCCCATAGAAGCGATGCTCAAGGATGTCGATCATCATATGGCACAAAGCAAAGGAAAAGGGACTGCCCACCGGTGCTCTTTGCAACTGCTCATTAACTTGATGTCGGAAGCTGCAAACGGCAAGCAAAAAGCCCAGGGGCACAGCAAACTGTCTCTGCACAAGCTTGTAGAACAGGCAGAACCGACGTGGAAAGGCCTGGACAACTGCGATGTCATAAAAAGCAATTACTCCGATGGGAATCTTTCTACTGGAACGCTGACAAAGATTTCACTCATACATGTGGTCAAATCCGAGAAGCTTTGGATCCTGCTGACACAAGCGGGCGAAAAAAATGCGCGGTCATATTTCACCCAACGCTCGTGCGAGAGCTCCTCCATGCAAAACACAACCCTGACAGCACATCAGGCAATGATGAGGTTGCAGTGCCTTTCTCAGGTTGTAGAGTATGACATTCAATTTTGATTTCCCCTCATGCACTGAGACAACACTGAGACAACAACTGCTGAATGACATGAAGGGCTCTCGGGCAATGCATGCTAACTAACTGTCAAAGTACACCACGTGCAGACACCACGTGCAGACACTGGCAGAAGAGTGCCTGCAGAAAATACACCTGTCAGCAGCGCAAAAACTCAAGGGCTCGATCACCGCCTGAAAACATTCGTTTCAGCAACAAGGCAAGGCCGAGATTTTTCTGCGGATAGAGTCCAGTCTGCAGCAGCAGCAACACAACAAAGGTTCAGCAGAGCGCATTGTCACTTAGCGGCCTATATCTTTGTTGGGCTGGCATTGCTAAGGATGTGCTGCCCCGAACATCTGCCCAAGGAAAAACCGTGACAGAAAGTAAATGGCCAAGTCTGCAAAACGCGCACGTGCGGCAGCTGACAAACATATTATATACACACACCCACACACACACATTCACCCAGAGGGCTCGCAGCATCAGTTGACTGAGTGCTGAACGCATGTCTTCTGGCAACTGCAGGAACCCAAGTATCGTCGGGACAACCTCCGAAATGATTGAAACAAACTGAGCTCGTGTTCAGACATCCTTGAGCAGTCGATTGGGCCATGTTGAATTCATCTGGCCTGGGCACCCGCATGCTGCCAATAGAAACAAGATTTGTGCGGCGGCGGTGGCTGAGCAAAAAAAATTCAGGTTCCTTGAATCGAAACTCCGCCGGTTCGTAGGAGTTGGGTGTGTGACAAAGCCGGTCGGCAGAACCGTCCAGATCGGCACACGTGCACAACATCTTCAAATCAGGCCACTCCCAAGAACTGGAACACCGTCTCAACATTGTGAAGTGCATGCCAGATGAGTTGAGGCATGTTTTCTCTGCGACATCTGGGGCCCCTATTTCTTGGGGCTTCCCATCTCAAGCCGCAAATATCGCCGTACTCATCGAAAAATGAACTATCCAAGATATACGCTGCCATCCCGTGATTCCTAACGTGACTCGAAAACACTCGGAACACCATCTAGAAAACTCGACGCACAACGACGACCAAAGAAGACCTCGGCTGCACAACTTAAACCTCTACCCAACTTCTGAAAGCTGCAAGGCTTACTAGGAATGCCAATTTCAAGGCTGTCGTTTCTGCTACTACCATGAGCCACGCCGCTTGTGCCGTTGTCTTGCTGTTGTAGAAGTTCGATCAAAGCCAAGGAAAACGAAGCAGGGAAATTTCAAGTCATGTCCAGACTTAAATAGCACTGAGGCACGGAAGAAATGAACATTCTACCGGGTCTACGGTTCTAGCTGGTGAGTACTGGGCACTGGTTCCCGCTTTGAGTTGCAAGCGTCGGCCATGCAACAGACACCCCATTTCGGTTTCGCAAGCCCTCTGGTTCCGCATGCTCTGCTGCATGGCCTCTGCTGGTTTATCGCATATTGCTATGTGACCAGCACGAGGAATGACCAATAACTTCGCATTTGCGAAGAATGCAGCGACCTGACATAGCAAGATCAGTCATGGTCAATCCTTTGCAGACTTAGCACACTTGCTCACATGGTCCAGCCTTTTTGCCAATGGTTGAGGGCGGGTTCAAAGTGTCCCGCTCACCCCAGACGAGCAGGACGGGCCGGGAATGCCTCGCTGAGTTTCAGCAACACAGTGGATGAAGCGCCCTCAATGCCACTGCCTGCCAACATCCCGAAAAAGTGCGGAGAGATCAAACCAATTGACCTGAAAGAACATGCCCCACTTTGCATCAAGATCTTGATCGTCTACAAGTAGGGGCCGTGCGCGCTGACACGTGGCCAATGTGGCACTTGCTACTCCTCGTTTAACGAAGAGCTGCCAAACCTTTCATCGAAGCAACGTCCATGGACTGCGGATCATTATCCAGGGCATGCCCATCGACTATTGTCTTGATGGGGGCCCTGCAAAACGAGACCAGAGGTTGTGAACTGATGCATCTGCCATGCCCTGGACAAGTGGCACGTTCAGCCCAAGCCCATGGTGCACTCAAGCAGCCATTGCCTGGTTTTCGGAACGAACAGACCTCCAGAATCACAAATGTGCTGCTCGCTTTCCGGTCTGTCGTGGTTCTGGCACGCCTTGCGAAACGCTCCTTCTGGTACCAGCAGGTACAGAGGCAATGCGGTGCCAGTGGAATTAAACAACACCAGCATGCCTGGGCCACCACGGTGCACCGAGTACAGAAGAAGCATTTTCCGAGCTTTTGAGCTGGGCATCGTGCACGCAGGACGTGGTACAATCGCGGTACTCGCGGTATAAACCCCGACGGGGAAATGGCAACAATGCGAGCAACCTGTTGCACAAACATCGGTCAGCACTGGCATGGAAACAGCTCAGTAGCCCTTGGAACGGCGCTCGCGCAGGGTGGCATCTGGCAAATGCCATGGCTATGGCACCTCCGTTGTCACTGCAGCAACAGCTAGTCAGAGCTGAGAGCCATGGCCTCCTAGGCTGAATCCCAGCAGGTTCACCCGAACAGATCCCAAGCCTCATCTCATTTACGCATGAGCAAAGCACGCCACATCGCGAGGAAGTAAGGCTGTGACCAATGTTCTCGAGCAGCTCAACCGTTTGTTCAACAAAGAATTCGAGATCATACCTGGCATTGTGCACCCGAGGCCCTTGCGGCATTGGCCGAGCCAAGATGTTCAACTGAACACTCACCTGCTGATTGTTGCAGTTATCAGGTGTGCACGACTCGAACACTTGACGCTCCTGATAGCATTCATGCTGTGAGCAACTTGAAGGGTTCGTAAAAACATCTGGCCGGCACTGCCGGACTACTCAACATGGAGTTTCTGTCAGAGCGACGAATGAGATGAGGTGGACTCTAATTCAGCTTCTGTGCCCCCCGACAATTCCGCACTCTTTGCTTGTGATGAACTAGCAGTTGTCGACAGGTGGCAAGCGACGAATATGGATGACAAAACGCCACTTGTCCGCATCGTCAAGTGCCTGGAACGAACCGAAGAATTGGCACCCGCACGACCTTCGCAGCCGAACAGGATCGCTATCTGTTTTCCGTCTGGCTGACCTCGAAACACCAGACGTTGAACTTTGTGAATTGCTCCCCTTCTCGCTTGCTTCACCTCTACACTGACTCTTACACGCCACCTACACAGGTACAGCCAAAAAGCTGTCTCTGTTTACAAGTCTTCCACCACTTTGGATGTTCCTGCACTGCTACCAGCCCGACATACTCAGGAAAATTTGTCACTGTCAACTTGAAAGCAACACCTTGACTTTATACGTTTCATTGATGCCAACATCCCGGATCAACGATTGGGACTATCGCATACTGGTCAACGCGGTGTGCGGACATGAAGAAAGCGAAAGCGATGACCGCACAGTGCACAGGAATCCTGCAGCGACAAGACACATGATGCTTCTCCGAGGCGAAAAGCTAGAACGCCAGGGCGTTGAATCCAACTGACGTCAATGTGACAGCGCAGCGCATTGAAGCAACTGACCTTCTAAGGCGCTTTCTATAATGTGATTTGCTGCGCTTGGCAAAAAAACTCATGTTATCGGCGGCCGCCGGAATTTAACAACAGTAGCGAAATCGGGTTATGATTTCCCCTCTAACTCTGCCACGGCTGCGGGGTGACTATGGCTAACCTGTTCAGAAAAAGGACACTCAACCGAGACTGCACAAACGCTCAGTGAGTTATGAGTTGCCGGCTGATACCGCGAAGTTGCTGCTAGTTGCGGGGACACGGAGGCATGTGGAAATCTTTACGAAAAACTAAACACTAAACCACCGCAGAGGAGTATTTGTGCGACATTTGCTGCCGGATCTGGTTGCTCTGGCTCCGATCCTGACAACTCTTGGGTTATCTTGTGACAACATCAAGGGTTGGACACCCCCGCTCTGCCCTCCTGGCTGCTGCTGCGCGCCCAATGGCTTCTACATACCTCGGTGTTCGTCGACTGTGCTCGATCGGGGGAAAGAGTGTCTGGAAAAATTGATGGTTTTTTTCTTTTAGTTGTGGCCCTGGTTTTGGGAAGATCCATCGTTTGAGGGCCGGATAACTGGTACTAACTAGTCGAATCTAGTAGTCGTCGTAATCGTCCTCGCAGCAGTAGTCAGTAGTCGTCTTCGGGGAGGTCGCAATCGCAATCATAATCGCAGCAAGCCAGTCGCAATCGTAATCGCCGTCGCCGTAATAATCACGATAGTAGTCACTGTGATAGTACTATTTAGCAACAACAACAACAACAGCAGCAGCAACAACAATAACAATAACAAGAAAAACAAGTGCCAATACAATGCCAATACAATCATAATCACAATAGTTGTAACAATAACAGCAAGAATAACAACTGAACAACATCAGTATTTCATTCACAAGCAGTGGGAAAAGATTCTGTCATATTCTGTCGGTGTGAAACTTTGTCCTCGCTGCGCAAGTGTCTGACCTAGGTGGCCCTAATGGTCTTTTAGCTATGCTAAGCCTTTCAAATATGTGACTGATCGAGGATTGTTGGAAGCAATGCATGGATTCTTTCAAGACAGGAAACATACCTTTCGTTTTTTGCAGGTATCGTGTTGGGTTTATTCCTATTTTCGTTTTGGGCCTTGTTTCATCACGGTTTCGGTCTGGGTTTACTCCTTTTCTGCCTTCGGCCCGGGTTTACTCCTTTTAGGGTTTGGGGGCTCCGTTTATTCCTTTCAGTTATTCGGGTTTCGGACTGGGTTTACTCCTTTTAAGGCTTCGGCCTGGGTTTACCCCTTTTTCGGGTTTCAAGCTCCGGTGATTCCTTTTAGGGATTGGGACTTCGTACTTTAGGGTTTCTGTCACGGTCGGGGTATACTCGTTTTAGTTTACTCCTCTGTTCTTTCATTCGGGTTTCGGTCTCGGTTTACTCCTTTTATGGCTTCGGCTTGGGTTTACTTCTTTTAGGGTTTCGGGCTCAGTTTATTCCATTTAGGGATTCGGGCTTCGGTCTGGGTTTACTCCGTTTAGGGCCTCGGCCTGGGTCTACTCCTTTTGATTGATTCGGGCTCCGTTCATTCCTTCTCGGAATTGGGACGGGGACGTCGTTTTTTAGGATTCGGTCACGGTTCAGTCCTTTTTACGGCTTCGGCCTGGGCTTACTCCTGGTTTCTTCCATTAGGGTTTCGGTCTGGGTTTACTCCTTTCAGGGCTTGGGTCTGTTCTTATTCCGTTTATGGCTTCGGTCTGGGTTTGATCGTTTTCAGGGTTTCGGTTTCTTTCGAGCTTACCTTTCACTTCTTTTCGGGTATCGGGGTCGGTATACCATTTTTTCGCTTTGGACCTTCTTTCACTAGGGTTTCGGTCTGGGCTTACTCTTTTTAAGCCTTCGGCCTGGCTTTGATCGTTTTGGGGGTTTCCGCTTTCTTTCAAGCATACCTTTCGTTTCTTGCAGGTATCGGGTTGGGTTTACTCCTATTTTCGTTTTGGGCCTTGTTTCATCACGGTTTCGGTCTGGGTTTACTCCTTTTCCGCCTTCGGCCCGGGTTTACTCCTTTTAGGGTTTGGGGCTCCGTTTATTCCTTTCAGTTATTCGGGTTTCGGACTGGGTTTACTCCTTTTAAGGCTTCGGCCTGGGTTTACTCCCTTTTCGGGTTTCGGGCTCCGTTTGTTCCTTTTAGGGATTGGGACTTCGCATTTTAAGGCTTCGGTCACGGTCGGGGTATACTCTTTTAGTTTACTCCTCTGTTCTTTCATTCGGGTTTCGGTCTCGGTTTACTCCTCTTATGGCTTCGGCCTGGGTTTACTCCTTTTAGGGTTTCGGGCTCTGTTTATTCCTTTTAGGGATTCGGGTTTCGGACTGGGTTTGCTCCTTTTAGGGCTTCGGCCTGGGTCTACTCCTTTTTAGGGTTTCTAATTCCGGCTCGGAATTGCGACGTCGTATTTTAGGGTTTCGGTCACGGTTCAATCCTTTTTACGGCTTCGGCCTGGGCTTACTCCTGGTTTTTTTCATTGGGTTTTCGGTCTGGGTTTGCTCTTCGGCCTGGGTTTACAACTTTTCGGGTTTCGGCGTCCTTTTGGTCCGTTTAGGGGTCGGGCCTTCTCATTTTAGGGTTTCGGTCTGGGTTTACTCCGTTTAAAGCTTCGGCCTGGCTGTACTCCTCTGTTCTTTCATTCTGGTTTCGGTCTGGGTTTACGCCTTTTAAGCACTTCGCCCTGGGTTTGAGCCTTCTTTCATTAGGGTTTCGGTCTGTTCTTACTTTTTCAAGGCCTCGGCCTGGGTTTGATCTTTTTCAGGGTTTCGGCTTTCTTTCAAGCTTACCTTTCACTTCTTTTAGGGTATTGGGGTCGGTGTATTTTTTCGCGTTGGGCCTTCATTAGGCTTTCGGTCTGGGTTTACTCTTTTTCGAAACCCGAATGCTTAACCCGGAAGCCACACATGCTGGACAGCAAATCAATGTGCCTGGCGGGTAGTGCAAACGGAAATGACACACGGATGGTTCGAGCGGCTTCGATTGGTTCTGTTTACTGCAGGTGTCATACGGCGAAACGAGTGGACTACGATTTTGGATGGATTTTCGGGGCATTGCCCAGAACTCCGGGCTTTGAAACACGGACTCGAAACTAAAGCAAGGGATCGCCTGTTCTCTATATTTGCTGACTCATCCGTGCTTCTTCTTTCTAAAGTCCTGTCTTGCCTGTGCTGTGCCGCCCTTCGTCGCTACATGCGCAGCTGCATACACATGAACATGCGCATATACATCTATATGCTCTGCCGCGTCTGCATAAAATGGCGCATACATGTATGCATCTGTGTATAGATGTGTATGTGAGACATAATACATACATGTACATATGTCTGGGTTTACTCCTTTCAGGGTCTGGGCTTACTCTCTTGGGGGTTTCGGGTTTCTTTCAAGCTTACCTTTCGCTTCTTTCAGGGTATCGGGTTGGGGTTACTCCTTTTTCGTTTTGGACCTTGTTTCATTAGGGTTTTGCTCTTATTAGGGCTTGAAAGGCACAGTGATTGGGCAAGAAAAAACGGCAGAATGAACAACAGAAGTGAAAGGACGAGGAAGGAAAAACAGCCAAACGGCGATATATGGGGAAACGACAAGGAAGGAGCGAAACGAAGGAGCTGAAGATGAAATAACCCAACAGAGGCAAAGAGAAAGAACAAACGACAAGAGCAGCTAGAAACATAGGAGAAATAACAACGAGGGAAAGTGCAGAAGGGAAGAAGGGCAGAAAAAAAAAAGAAACGAACCACGTGGAAAACAGCAAATGTATATTCACATGTATATTTTTGTACATGTACATGTACATGTATATGTATAGGCATATGCATAAGCATAGGTATAGGTATAGGTATAGGTATAGGTGTAGGTGTAGGTATAGGTATAGGTATAGGTATAGGTATAGGTATAGGTATAGGTATAGGTATAGGTATAGGTATAGGTATAGGTATAGGTATAGGTATAGGTATAGGTATAGGTATAGGTATAGGTATAGGTATAGGTATAGGTATAGGTATAGGTATAGGTATAGGTATAGGTATAGGTATAGGTATAGGTAATTAAATAGGTATAGGTAATTAAAGGTAAAGGCATAGGTCCTACCAAGGGGCCTCTCGTTCGAGACTGTTGCCTCCGGACAATAAAAAAGACACCAGCGAACGACCCCGGAAACAAAAAAAATTACCAAAAAAAAAAGACACAGGTGACCCCCCCTGCCGTCGCAGTCGCAGTCGCAATCGCAGGCGCAGGCGCAGGCGCAGGCGCAGTAGCAGTAGCAGTAGCAGTAGCAGTAGCCGTAGCAGTAGCAGTAGCAGTAGCAATAACAATAGCAGTAGCAACTCGATACCGCCGTAGTCAGTGCTCAGTCCATTCGACTCCAAAAGTACTTGGTTCTCGTGACGTCTGAGTACGGAGCATTGGGTACTGAGTGCTGCGTACCGAATATTCAGTATTCGTACGCCGGCCGCGGTACTGGAAGCTGAACATTGGACACTGGCAAATACTAGTAAAAGTAAATGAACAAACACGATGCGCCGCAGTCCAATGCAATCGGTTTTCAAGTATGAAGACCGTGGTTGCAGAAGTTGCCTGGCTCTGGTGCCACTGCAAGAGAAGCAACCCGGTCTGCAAGCGGAGGAACAGGATCGCCCAGGGCACAAGTCCTCAGATCGTGCGATAAAACACCACGCCGCTAGTACACAAGCAGGATGAGCCAAGCGTCTACCGGTGGAGCATTGCTCAAACCGTGTCCGTACAAATCCTCGCGCGCTTCAGCACATGTGGAACGGTTCGTGACATAAAAGCGAAGACTGCTTGCTTTACAGTCAAGTCGCAAAGGTAAGGACACGAAAACCACCATATCGCGACAGGTACAAAGCCGTGTCCTGAAAAAGATGGCGCTCGAGAATGAATTCCACAACATGCAGACCATCGCATTCATTCGTCCTGGAAAAGTAGCCGGGATCCGTTGAGGCCATGGAAACACACCACAACCTAACAAGCACAGACAGGATGCAATGCTGAGAAACTCAACTATAAGTATGAATGAAGAACGAGCCTGTCCATCTTGTGGGCCCATCAATGAGTAGTTCACGCCGCCATATGCACCGTTCGCGGTGGATGCCTCGAACACCATTTCGATAAGCAGCGACCGCTTCGCAGGTGCACTGCTGGCCGCACCGGCGGGTACGGACACTTCACATTGCGAAAACATCGCGGGACCTGGTGTAGAATGAAAACATCGACGTGTGAAGACACAATGTCCGAGACAGCCGCCAGTCCTGGGATTCCGATCGGCAGCGCATGCTGCTCGAAAACGCCTACGATCAACAAACGAACACCGGAGTTCGTCGCAACGACTCTCGAAGCAATTTGTTTCTGTGTGGGTCTTCGCAAGCTGGGGGTCACCAGGACTAACCGGTAATGCCAATGGCCAATGATTCAATGATGCTGCTGTTGGCGGCACACGCCGGACTGCACAAATCAATGTGGCATGGGACATGATGCACCTTGTCGCCAACTGATGTTGAAGTTCCGTTACCCATTCTCCCACCGGTGGCGGCAACAACGGTTGCCCAATCAGCTCAAATTGCTCGAACATGTGGCCATCGCAGAAGCGCCCGCCGAAGGAACAAGTGCTTAGCATGCATGGTGCTGGATGTGCTGGTCTTGCGTGTAACGAATCTTCAGAACGGGTTGCCCTCGATCGTGAAGCGGTTCTGCTACCTCGCTGCCTAACTGTTACTGAATCATGCCGGAAAAGGTGCATAGAATTTGAAGCAATGAAACCCTGCGGAAGCGCACAGCGGATACGAGTAGTAATTCCAGCTCCGGCCTGGGAAAGCTAGTTGGCGGTGCTTCCCCGACATGCAACCACGATGCAACGATATCCCGTGCAAATATCAGCGAAATATGCGACGTCGAACATGTGGCTGCAAAAGTCGCATGGACCTGTTCCTTGAAGCAGCAAATGTATTGTGAGACGTGGGCAAAAATCTGGGCCACCAATACAGCTAACACAGACGTCCACACTTGTTTGGGGCGGCATCGGAAGTGAAACGAACCCTGTTGCCAAAAACACATGTTCGCTAAGCTCGCTTGTGCCCCTCAGCGACACGACGCTTCTCCGAGCGGAGTCGCCCCGTATGCGGCGGCGGCGATCAGCTCTGTCCACGCACCACATCATGCCACATCTATGGGGGGTCATTGGCAAAAGCACGGGGTCGCGCTGCAGAGCGCTCGCCAATCACAGCGCAGCCACGCCGCAGCGTGCGGCCCCGACTGCGAGCACGGCATGGCCTGGGCCAGGGGGTTGAAAAGCGGGCAGCATTACTGGCAACAATTCGGTCTGGTGGGGGTAGGTAAAGCACATGCGGGAACATACGCCGCGCTTCCTCCCCAAAGCTCATTCTCATCTGCGAGCTCAAGGGCTTGGGTAACTACCGGCCGGTGGCGCAGGAAGTCTTTCCATGGACGCGGCCGGCCTCCTCCTGCTTGCGGTGAACCCAGTGAGGCACCCGGCAGCGGCTGGGGCGCCGGGCGTGCAGAACGGGGCAGGCATCAGCCCAGGCGGCCAGTATACGGCACGCTGCGGGGGTGGTGCATTCGGCGCACTGCAAGCTTCCCATATTATGCGCAGGCAGCAGGGCAAAGCGGCTTGCCGCAGCGAATTCAAAGTCTGCGTTGTCCTCTTCGCCCAGCATCGCGAGCAGGCATCAACAGACGGCATCGTCGTAACCACACTACGGGGCGCCCAGCAGCAGCAGCAACAAAGAAACTAGCGTAGGCCCGGCTATAGCTCAACAACTTGGCTCATGCCCATCGCTACCTGCCTGTGCCGGCATGCGCAAAGCGCCGCCCAGCAGTGTGGACGCCAGCGCGTGCCGCTGTGCGTTGCTGGCGACTGCTGCATGGGCCGACGCTTTCCCAGTATCTCCCAGTCATGCATCAACCCAGACCGGATGCTGCAGCCCGATGTGCGCGTTAGCTGACACTGCCGCTAAGGAGGGAGCAGCGCCCTTCTTGAGGCCGCGGCTGCTGCAGGCCCTGTTTTGGATGCAAAGGGTTGGAGGCAACGCCCCGAAAGGTACACCCTTTTCGAGGGTGTGCTGCCGTGGCGCCTGCACGGGGATTGGCTTCATGGCTCGCAAAGACCGGGAGCTCGTTGGCGAATGACTCTGAGCCATCCCAGCTAATGCTAGCAGCATGCTCGAGCCTGCACCCGGAATGCTCATCGCTTTGCGCCAACGCTTGTGCCTCCCGCTTCCTTTGGCAGCTGGTCGTTGTCTTTTGCGGTGGGAAACCCGGCTGCGATGAACGTGTGGATGCGCTCGGCGATCGAAAGTCGCACCCTGAGCTCGCTTAATCCGGGCCGCAGCGATCCGCAATGGCTCGTGATGCCGGCGTCCAAGGTCGGCGAGGGCTGGGGCAGCAGCCTTTCAACCTGTTCCGCCACATCGTGTGTGCGTGATCTCTGGATGCATATTGAAGAACTGCTCCAGTCCGCAAAGGAGATGGCGAGGAAAAGCAAGTGTTGCAACTCGCCTTCGACGGCAGCATTTCGCCTAGGCGTTCGGTTGCTCCTGCGGCCCATGGCGGTCCCGCCGCCGAAGCGGCGGACCCATTCCCTCAAGATCTCGCGCTAGACACGGTGAGGAGCAGGCGGCGCGCTCGCGCTGGCCAAAGTATTGGGAGTCGGCACATAAAGCAAAATACAGGGACTCAAAGCACCATAAAGTCTCCGACTGATTCGCGTGCTTTGAGTTTGCATGCTGTACATGCTGCCACGCCAGCAAAATGCATTCGGAAAATGACGCTTACAGAACGAGCGGAGTCGGTCATCCCATCTTGTCAGGGGACGACCAGGACTGCGAGAAGGACATTAAGTAAAGTTTCTTTTGTTCTCTGTCCAATTGATTGCCGGATGCCAGGTGCAGACGTGCCGTGCCGTGCCGTGCCCGGCTATCGGGCTCAGCAACTTGGGATGCAAAATGATACCGACGTCTGGCCAATCTTGTTGTCCACATTTCCACGGGATACTGCTTAAGAGCCTGTTTTTTTCCAAACGCAATTTCATATGTTTCATGGTCTCTGGCCAAACTTCTTCGGCCACCTGGATCCATCCTAACTCCACGAATTTGATGTTGGGAAGGAGGTCCAGGGGGGTCTCATGACTCCCACCGGGTGAGCTGTCGCGGTCACCCAATAGTTTCGAATGTCAACACACACGTATCCCTGTCCCCATCTCGACCTTGTGGACTTTCATAATTGAGCCACACCGGCTGGAAACTCCTATGCACAACTAGCAACCCAGGCATCAAACTTGGTTCGGAATTTTCCTAGTGTGCAAACTAGATGGGGCAACCCAAGCTGTTGCTATCAGTATCTTCATCTAACAGCCTACAGAGAGTGTCATAGGTAGTAGCGGGAGAAGGTTATTAGGTGCGATTATATAAAAGATCTACTGTACTCTTCCTTGTATGCAAGCCCCTGCAAATGGTTTAGTGGGGTGTTGTTGATGCCCATCCCGGCAACCAGCAACGGAAGCAAAATAGGTACTTGTTTGGGGTGTCCGCTCCACTTTTCCTAATAAACAAGCACATATGCTACAGCGGCGGTGCGGGCCGGTACCTATTTTCCGGCTTCCGTGGCCTGGTTTTTTTCACGCACTGGGGTAGCGAAGCTTCGGTATAAGCGCTGAATCTGACCCGGGCATTGCTCAAGTTAAAAGCACGCAATAAGGTCCTGAACGAAGCCATATGGGTACTGGGCCGGTGGGTCCACTCCACTCCTCCTACTCTACAAACCAATATAGCTGCTGCAGCGGGGGTGCGGGCCGGTACCTGTACCTAGTTTCCCCGCAGCCTGGCTGGCCTATTTTCCCCGTATCCTGGCTGGCTTGAAACCTCTGCGACCGTCAATGGTAGCGCTCTTTTGGCAATCCTCAAGTGGTAGTCACCAAAAACCTGTCCTGCTAACAGATCGCTTAGCACTGCTCTTTGTCTCTGCAATGGGTGCTTAACTGGAAGACAAAGTGCCAAGCATTGAGCGAAGAGCTTGTTGCTTCTGTGTTGCCGTCCACTTCCGATTGCGGATGCAGGTGCCCCGAAAGCTCCAAGACGACCGTGCTCCAACACCTAATTGCCATTAGATTCGCCGGGAGCACAACGATTGCCATTACAAATCTGGAATTGATTGCCAATATCCCTTCGGGGAATCAAAGCCCACATGGGCAAACCTTGCCACAGTTGCTTCAAAGCAGCTTTCAGCGAGGGGCTCCGCCCCGACAGTGCCAGCCTTTTCTTACCTTTCGCCCTCGGTTCCCCTTTGCTGCCGCGGATCACTGGTTCGCTTCTAAGAAAACAATCAACCGTCGATTGCATGCTTTGAGGGGAAACCATTGGTGTAGACTTTGTAATTGTTCTTTGGTAGACCGCACTTTTTCCTACTGCCCTGAAATTTTTAGAACCATTCCAATTTGTCTCATGAACGGTATGGCTGTTCACAAAGAACACTTTTGTTCGGCAGACCTATCATTGTGGTATTACAGAAGGGGCGTACGACATTACGCAGTGGAAGCAAAGCCCGCAACCTTTATCAACATATCTGTGCTGCGAGAGCCGCCAGCGGCATGCCGGGGGGCCACGGCCAGCCCAAACACTTACTACGTAACGTCCTAGGTCGTCACAACGGCGCAAGTCGCCGAACCATATATGAGGCTAGTGGCCACGAATCTCGCTGTGCGTCGGCGGGAATACGCCGTAAAACACATCAATGCTTGCGCCCCACCCGCGCTATGTTGAGCCGACATCTAGGTATCGGGCCGATCGCTCAGAATCCCGCCGTCAATACCGTAAGTGGATTCAGGACGCGCTGGAGGATGGAAAATTTACCCTAGTCCACCCCCGGCACCCTCCGGAAAGGGTAACGATAGCCCTGCGCAAATTCAGAGAGCCTATGGCAGAATGCGAGCGCCAACGGCAGGTTCACGCGCCCACCTCTTTAAATCCTATGTCCTATGTCCAAACATCCCTTTTTTGGACCTTCCCCCGCGCCTTGTCACCTGGCGCCCGGAACGCAACCAGTTACACGTCGTAACTTTCAATATCGGGACCCTTGTAGGCCACGGCAAGCAAGAAGCGCTTGCCGACTTTGTGAAGAAAAGAGCGATTGACATTATTGCCATCCAGGAGACTAAATCAACTTCATCCGACGAGCGTCGGGTGTCGGGAGGTTAGCTCCTGTTATCCGGTACTCCCTCAGAACACATGGCAGGGGTGGGCTTTTTCAAACCAGCCCGCTCTCTACCTCTAGTATCCGATTTTCTTCCGTACTCGGGCAGGATAACGTCCCTCACCCTACGCGCACAACCGCTCCCCACACATCTCATGGCAGACCTGGCTGCGGATGAGGCCCGCAAAGATAACTTTTGGGACGAACTGCAGACTTTCCACGACAATCTCTCCAGACCTCTCTCTGGGGAGGGTGTTCCAGCTCGCCGCTCTGTGGCAGCTACGAGGCCTGTTTCGAGACATAGGCCAGAATTCGTTACTTTGACGGCTTGACGATTTTGCAGGCTCGAGGCCATAGGGCTCGGAATCTTAGGGGCTCTAAAGTGCTTGCAAACTGGGCGCGTGCGGGTTCGGAAGCAGTTGGAGGGCGCGCGGAGGGTCTGCGAGCTGTTGGAGGGCGATCCGTCGCGCTCCGGAGCCGGGATGGAGCGACGCGCGGCAGGTCGCAACGACACTGATCGAAAGATGAGGGCGACGATGACAACGATGATGAAACCGAACAGGATGATGAGCCATGCCGATGATGCCGATGATGATGATGATGATGATGATGGTAATGAAAAAGAAGATGGTTTCAGCGAAGATGGCCATGAAGATGCTCATGATGCTGGTGGCGGTGGCGGTGGTGGTGATGGTGGTGATGGTGGTGATGGTGGTGATGGTGGTGATGGTGGTAATGGTGGTGATGGTGGTGATGGTGGTGATGGTGGTGATGGTGGTGATGGTGGTGATGGTGGTGATGGTGATGGTGGTGAGGGTGCGGAGGGTGCGGAGGGTGCTGAGGGTGCTGAGGGTGCGAGGGTGCTGAGGGTCGTGATTGCGGCGCGGCTGCTGCTGCTTCGGGATGCCGACGAGAAGACTTCCGGAAAGCGGTGCGGATGACTGTTTAGGGTGTACCTCAAAACCACCCCCTCAAAAAAAAACTACCGCGTAGGGTTCCTTCTTATGATTTTCTTGGATACGTCCCTAAAACGTCGGTTTTCGGGGGTCCAGGTAGGGCTTTAAGATGCCGGCCAAGAGGCCATCCGGCGGGAGAGCAAGACCAGCTGATGGTCCTTCAACTGCTGACCTTAAGCGAAGCCGAGCTTTTCAGAGGGATCCGCTATAGGAGCTTGACGCTTAGACTAGGGCTGTGGGACATATTGTAATTACCCTAGTTTTCATACTACTTCTAACATTAGGGACTTCCAGGGTTTTACTGCCTAACATCACCCTCTTGAAGTTAGTTGCTGAGTTCATAAGCCCCAAAACGTCTACACGTTTAGTTTTATAGTGGTTATCCTTGAGGGTAATATTATCCCAAAAAGTGTAAAGTGTATCCACTCAGCTACTAAGTGAATATACTCTTGTTTTCAACGAGGATCTCCGCTCGAAAGAGAAGCCGACATCTCCTGAAGCCAAACTGCTAAGGCGTAAACCCCAAACCCGAAATCCTAAACCCCAAAACCCGAAATCCTAAACCCTAAGCCCGAAACAAGAAACCCGAAACCTCAGTCCTAAACCCTAAACCCGAAACAAGAAAACCCGAAACCTCCGTCCTGAAACCTAAACCTAAACCTCGAAACCCCAAAAACCCGAATACTTCAGCCCCTGCGACTCCTTCATACGGTTGATGATACAAAATCGACTGAGGTGACTCGATGGAGCTTAGGAGGACCTGCTTTAAGGGTCCCTTTAAAGGGATCTATAGGGATTCTGTAAGGGTATAGGGTTTAGGGCCTACTTGGTCATGGGTAGTTATAAGTGGGGTTATAAGTTCCCTAATATGGGTTATACAGTATAGTTACCCTGCTTATAACCCTACTTATCCCAGAGACTCCAATATCCCTTTATTCAGGAATACCTAGGGATAGGGCTCCTTTAAGGGATCCTTTAAGGGATCTATAGGGTTTGGGGCTTAGGGGAGTCTAATATCCCTTAATTAAGGAATATACCTTAAATCATATTAGGGATCCTACTACATTTTAAGGTCTATTCCTTAATTAAAGGACATTGGAGTCTCTGGGTTACTTTAAGGACCCTAAACTAGGGGAATTATGATTTATTCCTTATTATGGGAAATGCAGGGTGTATATCATCAACCGTAGTAATAGTCATCACACTGAAATACCAATGCTAATAGAGCTAAGAATAGGAACATATGAAAGAATAAGACTAAGAATAAGACTGAGAATTTTGAATGAGAAACAGAATCAGATAAGAATGATGATAAGAAGAGCAACAAGAACAGTAAGAATCATGATAAGAAGAACAATAAGAACAATAAGAATAAGAAGGTGATGATAGTAGAAAGATCATACTCATAATGATACTGAAAGAAATGATAATCACAAGTAGTAGCAATAATACTACTGATGCTAACATCCGATCCCTGGGGATCCCAAAGTTCCGAAGCCCTCAACACTAAAACCTCGGAACTCCACGGTCCTGACACCCAGCAAACTCCAACCCCTCTAAATCCTCAACCCTGAACCTTTGAGATTGACGAGGCTTTGCGAAATCTGAAAGCTTTCCGCACCTGCGAAAAAATCCTTTTAGGGCTCCTATAATCGTTGAGGGATCTTTGTGGGGAGTGGGCAGGGGATTTACGGTTCGGCTTGGGTTGCAAGGTCTGTGTGAAATTGGGCTAAGGAATGCCACATCTTGCCCAGCTGCCAAGCGTACGCACCATGCGGACCACCTCAAAGTGCTTGAGGTCCTGCCGCCGCTCGTTGAAAGTAGTCAAAGCAAACCTACGGCAAACTTGCTGACTGTGACCATCGGCGCTGCTGCTGCTGCTGCTGCTGCTGCCAGCAGTCTTACCACGCTTTACGACCACGGGTACAACCCTGACGACTACTACCCAAGTGTCGTGTCGATCTATCTATTCTATCGGTTCTATCCGTTCTATCTATCTGTCTATCTATCTGTACAGCCATCTACCTATCTATCTACACTGCATCAATCTGGTGTATCTACCACTGTTGCATCTATCTATCTAGCTATATAGCTAGATAGCTAGATAGATAGCCATCGATCCACACACAGAGAGAGCACGCAAAAAGGAGAGAGAGAGACAGAGAGAGAAAGAGAGAACGAGGGAGACAGAGAGAGAGAGTGAGTGAGTGAGTGAGTGAGAGTGAGAGTGAGAGTGAGAGTGAGAGTGAGAGTGAGAGTGAGAGTGAGAGTGAGAGTGAGAGTGAGAGTGAGAGAGAGAGAGAGACAGAGAGAGANACCCCCTTAAGGGATCCACTTTTTGGATCCTCCCGGGGGTCTGGGCTTGGGGTTGTGCGGTTTGGGTGTGGGGTTTAGTTTAATGATTAGGGCTTAAATCCTAGGCTAGCGGAATTCTGCAACACCTATTGAGGAGAGACCGACAGCCCACAAAGGGCTTAGAAAGTCTAAGGTTCAAGCGATGATCCAATTTCCGAGCATCCTCCTCATAGAGAACCTGTTCTGCTTATGTTTATGAGGGTTTAGGGTTTAGGGTTATGTGCCCTAGTAAGAGGCACATGGAGGGGACCATGTTCGGAACCACTAAACCACGCGACGTTAAGCAAAAATCTGAAACTTTTGGGTGCCTGACCAGCAACCACCCCACAAGTAAGGGATCGTATTGTAAGGGAATATTGAAGGATTTCCTGCGTTTTCGCAAGAGCCGCGACCCGGAACCACCGAAAAAGAAGAGACTGGTGTTTGAAGGCTGGGCTTCGGATTCCCTTATGGGCACCAACCCCATTGCCAAAGCTACTTTGGGATTCCTTATGACCACCCGCTACCCCCCCCCCAGCCTGGCTGCTCTTGATCGTGGACTTCGAACCCAGCTGCAGGAAAGAAAGGCCGGAAGATTCCATCAGCGCCGCCTCCGGGCTTAGCTTCGGCTTCTGTGGCCGGGTGGCGACATGGAGAGTGCTTGCCCTGTAGGCCCTGGAACTCCTAAACTCCAAAACCCCTAATAGAACCCTTGGCCCTTGACCTCCTAAACTCTACAAACCCTAAACCCCTCAACACTGGAACTCCACTCTAAATTCTTTAGGCCCAAGCAAGACCGAAGACCCAGAAGACCCCCCCCCAACGTGCCCATACAGGACTTCCTTTTCTAAACCTTAAACCGCAAACCCCTAAACCCCCAAATCCCCTGATCCTTTGGGCCCTCGTTGGTTGCCGACATCAGCGTTGAGATCCATTCCATCTCGCGGAGGAAAGCCACGTTCCCACTGAGCCAAAGCGGGTGGGGCACTTTGCAAGGAAGCCTGTGGGCTGTTCTTTGAAGCAACGTTCAGCCAGTTCGCTCGGCAACTGGTCAGGAGTGGAGAACGTGCGAAGGCCTTGCCTTCGCCGCACAAGTGACCCCCAAGCAGGTCGGGCAAGCCCGTCAGCAGCCAGCCTAGCTGTGTCCGGCCCCCCTCGGTGGCACACTGGTCCGTGAACATGAGCAGCCGAGCCCTAAACCCCTAAACCCTACAAACCCCTAAACCCTAAACCCCAAACCGATCCACGTCGTGGCAGCCGTGGACAGCGAAAGCGCTGACCAAAGCCAACGTCCTGTGCTCCACCGAGCCCCAAAGGTACCGCAGCCAGCTTTAGGCTCGGGTTTTAGGGTTTTGCTCTAGGGTTTTCGGGTGTTAAAGGCTTTGGGGTGTTTAGGGGCTTAAGGTTAGCTGGGTGCAGGACGCTTAGACCTGATAAGCTAGCATAACCTACCTTTTTTGGTAGGTTCGTATCATAAACGGCCCTAAACCTTAAACCCTAAACCCTTAACCTTAAACCCTAAACCCTAACAGGACCCTACAAAAACAGTAGGTGTTGGTAGCTCCATTCGCTCTAAGCTAAGGCGAGTTCCTGTGCTGTTTTGCTCTTGTACTCATAGGGTCCCTTAAGGGCACCTACAAAAGCTCCAATAAGGGTTCCTGTAAGGCTTTGAGGGTTTAGCGCCTGTCCCTGTAAGGGTACCTACAAAGGTTGTTATAAGGGTTCTTACAACTATACTGAACTTAGACCCCTAGCAAAAATTACATTTCTGGCCGTTTCTTAGGGATTATAATAACCAAAGATTAAAAATTATTTCTAAGTACCCCTGAGACAAGGGTTTCAGGGTATAGTGCCTTCGGGCCCTTCGGGTTTAGGATTTAGCGTTTCGCGCCTGGGTTTGCGGAGGCTCGGAGGTTAGGGTGTAGATACGGTTTAGGGTTTAGGGTTTAGGGTTACGATTATTGCTGTAATTGTGATTCTTACTGTTATTGTGATTATTCTTGTTACTAAGAATACTATTATTCACCACAAAGATACGAGCTGATCGAGAACACCTCAACACTGCCCTTGGGTTTAGGGCTTAGGGCGTTTTGAATGCAATGGCCCGGGCTTAGGGTTGGGGTGGAGTCCCCGAAACCGAACACATGGAAACACGCAAAACGGATTTCTGGAAACTGGCGAAAGCCTCCGCCTTATCCGAGCCCTAAACAACTAAACCCTCACCTCCTCCATCAGCAACTCTACAACGACAAACCACGACACTGGCTCTCTACCAAGCCCTCAGCCGGAAACTGTACAAACCCTGAACCCAGAAACGAGGAAACCCTGAACCCTAAACCCCTAAACCCCTAAACCCCTAAACCCTGAACCCGATAATCTGAAACCCTAGCAGAATCCACAACTTGATGCCAAAGTCGCAAACCCTGAAGCAGCGAAGCAACTGTACCCGAATTGCAGTTAATAAGGCAGGGGCCATAACGATTAGAAAAGAGTCTTGAGCTCCTCTATAGTATTAGCTATAACCAGGAAACCCTAAGGAATAACAAATTTAAGCTTCAAAGGTTTAGAGTTGCCAGCATTGTCTAAGTTCTTGTGCGTTTCATGTTTTCGGTGTGCAAGGTTAACGATATGGTTCAGCTTCCTGCTTTTTTCGGGTTCAGAGATTGCGGGCTTGAGTTTTCAGCTTCTCTTGTGGGCTCGGTGCTTAGGGCTTCATGGCTTTCGTCACCCTAAACCCCTAACCCACAACCCTAAACCCTAATCCCACATCCCTAGACTCTAAACCCCCTGAAAACCCTACCCCAAACCCTGAAGCCTCCACGACCCTAACCCCTAAACCCTGAAGCCTCCACGACCCTAAAACCAAAAAAAGCCCTAACCCCTAAATCCAAAAAACCCTAAACCCCAAAATAAGCCTTGGATAAAGGACCCTAAGGGACTACCAGAGGAATCCATTCCGCCTTCCCTTACGAAGAACTTCCTGCCCTAAACCCCTAAACCCCTTAGCCCCTAAACCTCTAAACCCCTGAACCCCTGAACCCCTAAACCCCTAAATCCCTCATCCCCTAAACCCCTAAACCTCTAAACCCCGTGAACCCCTAAACCTCTAAACCTCTAAACCCCTAAGCCCCTAAACCCTAAACCCTAAACCCCTAAACCCCTAAGCCCCCTTTACAGGTAGCCCTAAACTCCTAAACCCCAAACCCCCCTTTTAAAGGAGCCCTAAAACCCAAAACGAAGCCTTGGCCGCCGTGAGAGCCTCGGTCTCGAGCCCACGGCTCTTGGTCTCCTCGTGGGGGCGTCTGGTCTTGGGCTTAGGGCTTAGGGCTTCGGTTTAGGGCTGGCTTAGGGTTTAGGGCTTTAGGGGTTTTAGGGTTATGTATTGGGATTATGTAGTAGGGCTTGGGGCTTAGGGCTTTTAGAGTTATGTTATAGGGTTTATAGGGCTATAGGATTCTAGGGCTATTAGTTTAGGGTTTACAGGGCCTACAGGGTCCATAGGGCTATAGGGTTACGGGGTTATAGGGTTTATAGGGTTTATAGTGGTATAGGGCTATAGGGTTATAGGGTTTATAGGGTTTAGGGTTTAGGGTTTAGGGTTCAGGGGTTAGGGCTTAGGGCTTCTAGAGGCAAACAATAAAGTGCCTCGAGGGTTTTCAGGCATTTAGGGGTTTTGCCAAAGGCTTGTAGGGCTCTCGAGGGTTTTGTCGGGTTTCTATCGGGTGCTCTGCTTTCTATCTGCTACACTCGATTTCACAGGGTGTTACATTAAGTTGCAAGGCATTTTACAAGACTAACTGGCTGCCTTGAAAAGGAGCCCTTAAAGGAGCCCTTAAGGGTTCCTGTAAGGGCTCTTCTAAGGTTTCCTTTGAGGGCTCCTTTCAGAATGCCGTTAAGGGTCACATTGGATTTCACGGGGGCCGTGGGGTTTTACGAGGGGTTCGGGAATGTGGTCGGGCTAGTGCTTGAGGCATTTGGTGAATTTGGATAGATTCAAACGGTTTTGGATTTAGGCTTATGGTTTTCTGTCGGCTCTCTCAGGGGTCCGTGCGAGGGTTCTCGCAGGCTCCACTATCCTCGCATGAACGAGCATTTCTCAACTTGGTGATAAAGCGTGCAAGACAAGGGATCCTTTCATTTCTTGAAGGGCCCTTCAATAGAACCCTTTGTATTATCTTAGTCAGCTAGACTTAGGAACCGGAACAGCCAAACAGGGCCAGTTGCTAGCACCACACTGAAGCAAAACCCTTCTCTTGATGCCTACACCCTAAACTCTAAACTCCAAGCCCTCCACCACTGATCCTACACCCCAAATCCTGCACCCCAAGCCCCAAATCCCAAACCCTAAACCCTGTAAAACCCGTATATATATAATTATATATATATATGGAATCATTGTTAGAACCCTTCTAGCAACCCTCATGGAGCCTTTGTAGAACCCTAACGTTCCTCCTGGTAGTCGGCGACCTCCTGCTTGCAGTCCATAGTCACATCGCTCAGAGATTTCTGGTCCTTGCTTCGGCTTTAATTTAAGGATTTCAGGTTTACTTGGAGGTTCATGGGTAGTTATAACTCGGGTTATAAGTAGGGCAACTGTACATATAACCCATAAGTCACTTATCCCCACTTAAAACTACCCATGAACCTCCAAGTAGGGTTTAGGGTTCACTCCCTGAGCCAACGCGCAGCAGCTGCGCCTATAAAGACCCCTCTGAGGAGCTGAGCACCCTGACCAAACAGGGGCTTCGGGTTTAGGGCTTAGGGGAAGGGTTATATGAGTGGTTGTCAAAATTAGGGTCCCTTTTTGGGTACCCCAAAAATATTCGGTGCCGTCTTATAATACGGACCCCAAAAAGGGACCCTAATTTTGACAACCCCCTATATGCACCCCAAAGGATCTTTAGGACCCCGCCTGGATCAAACCAGAAGTCACAAAAACCATACTGCTGATGGACAAAATCCTGCATTACCCATTATAAGGAATATATCATAATTCCCATAGTTTAGGGTCCTTAGGGTCATGCAGGATTTTGTCCATCAACAGTAGGGTTTAGGGTGAGTTGCAGCATCTAAGCAAAACCTCGCAAACAAACACCTGGGACCCGTGTGATGTGAAGTGGGCCATTGAAGTCACCCCAATATGCATGTCATAACCCTCCCGCTGTACATAACATAAGGGCCTTAATGATCAGAATAGGATTTCCTAGTACATTATGATAGAAATGTACGTGACAGGAACTAGAAGGGAATAGTATCCATGCAGACCCCTGAATAATCACTCTACCCAGGGGTCTACATTACTAAGTAGTCCGACCCCTATAGTACTCGACCCACCATTTCAGAAGCTGAAAACGTCAGCAAAATGGGTCAGTATCCCGACCCTCTAGAACCTACCCAAACCCTAAACCCTAAACCCCAAACTCAAGCTTACGTCGACCTGGCCCGGAAGCCCACCTGCCTGAGTCAAAGAAATCTTCGTCTGTTGGAGGTCCTGTCATCCATAGACACTTAGAGTTTAGGGCTGGGGTTTGGGGTTGAGGTTCAGGGTTTTGGGTTTAAGGTTTAGGGTTTAGGCTTTAGGGCTTTATTGTGTTGTGTGAGCGTTTTATACGGATTCTACAACGGTTCTATACGGTTTTAGGGCTTGGAAATTCAGGGTTTGGGTTCGAGGGTTGACAAGGCTCAAGGTTTATCTTGAAGCTCTAAGCTTTGGGTATAGGGCTTAAGTCGTACAGGGTTTCGGGTTTAGGGGTTTAGGGTTTAGGGGTTTACGGTTTAGGCTTTCTCAAAACTCGTGCTGCATTTGCCAAAAGTTCGCTCCAAACTCCGGACCTAAACCCCATACAACTTCCATACAAAGCCTAGCCTGAGCCCTAAACCCAAGCTAGATGACCCCAAGCCCCAAACCCGGAACGGCCTTTTCAGCTTCGGCCTTGATCCGCGCCTGCTCGGCCTCGTTTGGGGTCGGGGGTTTAGGGTTTCCGGTTTGGGGTGTTTACATGATGATCCTTGCTTGCTCCCCAAGTATACCCGATACCGGTAAGGCCGCCAAGGCCTAGGAACCCCTGGGTGTTTCGGATATTTTCGGATCACGGCTTCGGGCTCCCGGGCAGAATGGCTAGAGTTTAGGCCCCCCGAAACCCTAAACCCTAAACCCTAAACTTTAGGGCTTAGAGTTTCGGGTTCGGGGTTCATCCTCCGGGGGCCGAAGGGCTGGGGGCTTTGCACAGGGGGCAACTCAACCGTTAGGGTTTAGGGTTTAGGGTTTAGGGGTTAACTTAATGATGTCTCGACTTTGCTGGAATTCGCCTGAGCTGCTGGGCTGCAGGGCAAGTGTGCTGCGCACGAGGCCCAGCCTAAAGCAGCCCGTGAAATCCTAAACCAGAAGAAAAAAGTAACATTCCTTATAAGCCAGAAACCGAAAAACCCTCAAGAAGCATGGCAAACAACGTTTAAAGCCCTGATCAGGCCGATACGAAACTAAACAGCCTAAACCTCTGTAGCCCTTGCAGGCCCTCATAGACCCTGGAAGAGCCGTTATAGAACTATTGCAGGCCCCTTAAGGGAACGCCGATAGAACCGAAGACCCTGAACGCTGGTAGAACCCTTCTAGATCCCTTAAGGAAGACGGATAGAGCAGAGCCACTGATAGAACCCCTAACCCTAAACCCTTGTAGAATCCGTATGGATCCCTGAAAAGAACCCTGATAGAGCCCTACAGACCCTCTTATATACATCCCGAATAACACCCTAAACACTAAACCCCTAAAGCCCTAGGCCCTAAACCCTAAAAGCCTAAACACCCTTAACCTGCTAGATCCCTTGCAAAAGAGCTCCCTACAGGAACCCTTTAAAGGAACCCCGCAACGGAATTCTTAAAGGAACCCCTGAAGGAAGCCCTTTAACGAACCCTTTAAAGGAACCCTCGTAGACCCTTATAAACCCGTTTAAACAGGATCCTTTTTAAGAGGGATCCTTTTAAGGGGAATCCTATAAAAGGAGCCTTGCAGTACCTTTAAAGGGCTTTAGAATACCCTTGAAGGGAGCCTTAACGGAACCGGTTAAAGGACCCATTAAAGAACCCTTAAATGAAGGAACCCCTTAAAGGAACTTTTAAGGGAACCTTGAAAGAAACCCCTCAAAGCCGCATAGATGACTTTTCAAAGCTCGGGGCCCCTGCCTGGCTCTTCTTCGCCTTGTCCAGGGCCGCCTTGGCGAATTTGATCTCGTCAGCCAGGGACTGGGTGACCATCCTCGGATAAGTTTGGGGCTTTAGGGTTCTTTAAAGGGTCACCATGAGGGTTCTCGGAGCTTGGGGTTTAGGGTTTAGGGCTCTTTACGGGGTTACGGGTCCCTGTAAGGGTTCCCCTACAAATATCCAGTGGGCCACGATCTGGGAGACGGACGCTAACCCAAGAGCCTTGAATCCGAATACCTGGGCCCCAAGGCGGATCGCATAACTGAACCATACCCAAAACCCCCCATGCCCTAAGCCCAAACCTTATAGAACCCTTCTGAAGCCGATATAAAACCCTACAAAATGAAGGCCCCGAGCGTCTCAAAGCTGTGCTTTGCCTCCGTCTCCTTCTTGCGGAGCTCCATGAGCTGATCCTGTGACATGTTGGCAATATCATCTCCTCATAGGGACCCTTAGGGGGGTGGGGGAATATACTTCCTTAAGTAGGCCTTATTAGGTCCTTATTGTGTGCATTAAGCCCTCCCCCCTAAGGGTCCCTATCATCTCCTGTCTTGTTTATTGCCATTGTCAGCAACATCATATTTTTGGCAACGGGTTGTGGGTTAACTCTTGTTACATTTGTTCTTACTGTGAGTCAATAGCGGCACTACTACTACTACTACTACTCCTCCTCCTCCTCCTCCTGCTGCTGCTGCTGCTGCTACCGCTACCGCTACCGCTACCGCTACTGCTACTGCTACTGCTACTGCTACTGCTACTGCTACTGCTACTGCTACTGCTACTGCTACTGCTACTGCTGCTGCTGCTGTTGCTGCTCCTACTACTACTACTACTACTGCTACTACTACTACTACTGCTACGACTACGACTACGAAAACGACGACGACGACGAAAACGACGACGACGACGAGTCCGGCTACGATTACGACTCCGACGACTGCGACTACGACTACAGGCGCAGCATCCCGCCTTGGACTTGTCGAGCATGTCCTCCAGCATCTCAGTCACGCCACCTCGAGACCAAAATCAACGAAAGCTTACGGTTTAAAGTTTGGGGGTCTGGGGTTTGAGGCGCAGGGTTTAGGGCTTGGGGTTTAAGGTTTAGGGTTTCGGGTGCGGGTTTTAGGATTAGGCTTTGAGGGTTGGAAAGAAAGGCTCTTTCTTACTTATCTTATCCTAATCACACAATCATCATACCCTCATCATGGTTTCTCCGTCCAATCTCCTAAACAGAACACAGTAAGATCTCGAACGGGTACAACGAGAACCCTGGCAGCTACTGCGAGCCGGGATTGCGGGACAGGACATTTCTTGTCGCTGTTCTGAAATGCTTGTCGCTGTTCTGACATTCTTCTCACGGTTCCACCCTAATCTCGGTACAACGACATCCGTTGTTTCGGGGCATCTGGCAGAATGAATATCTTGTCTCCGCTCTCTTCCTCCAACGGTCATAATGACGATATAGCGAACCCCCGAAAGTTGGAACATAGCTTTAGGATGATTCATGTTGGGATTCCCTATACTTTACTCTAAGAAAATGAGGTTAAGGATGTTCCAACTTTCTGGCTTTTACTGTAATTGTAAATGGAACGGTAAGGCGAAAAGTACTGGTAATGGGAATTGCGAGGGAATAGGTGCAAAGTTATCATAGAGTAGGAACTGTAATTGTAAACGCACGAGCAAGTAGTAATTGCAATGATTGAGATAGCAGTAGTGATAGCAGTCGCATTTGCAATCGCAACGGCAATTGCACTCGCAATAGAAATGGCACTAGCAATCGCAGCAGTCGCAACAGCATTAGCAACAGCAATAGGGATAGCACTAGCAATCGTAGCAACCGCAATAGCAAGAATGAGAACTGAACTAATCATGAGGATTGCAAAAATATTTGGTAAAAAGGAAATTAAAATAATCGTTATAGTTCCTAAACCCTAAACCTAAACCCTAGTCGTAGTGTTTGTTCTTCCTGACCTAGCTGCTCCTAAGTAAAAGCCTGCTCCGAGTGCCTCCAGGCTTTGCCTGAGCAGGACCTCGATGTCGGGAGCCCAGTAGAAGAGTTCCAAGGGTCTAGGGTTGAGGGTTTAGGGGCTTCAGGGGGTTGAGGGTTTAGGGGTTTCGAGATTAGGGCTCAGGGTTTCGGGATTAGTTTGGGGGGTTCGGGTTTAGGACTCGGGGGTTTGGCTTGAGAGACCCCCCTTAGGTCGGTCGAGAAGCTCGCTGGCTGGCCTCTTGTTCGCTGCTCGCTGGGTGACTTGTCGCTTGGCCCATGTGAAAGGCTGAAGTAGTTCACTCGGCTGCAAGAATCCTAGACGTGGTGCCATCCTTCTTGACTCGCAGTGCATGCTGGCTGAGCTGCAGAAGGTTCTTCACCGGGAAGCTCAAGCCCGGCAGGGGCAGACCCGCGCGTCACTTCCGCAAGCACCGTGACTCATGTCGAGGAAAGCTTGAGACCCAAGCCCTCGCGACCATCTAAACCAGCCCTTTATGCTTGCATCTCCTTTTCAAAGCTCTTCATAAGCTTTTCGAGCCCATATGCCCGGACCGACCAAACCCTCCCGTTAAAACCTTTGCCGAAATGAATCTGCTACGACCCTTCATACCCTAAAATCGCCGCCTCCTAAAATCCCTAAAAGTCCCCAAAACCCCTTAGAACGCCCACCTGAACCCTAAACCCTAAACCCTACAAACCCCCTTTAAAAGGAGCCCTAAACCCTAAACCCCAAACCACCCCTTTAAAAGGAGCCCTAAACCCTAAACCCAACCCCCCTTCGAAAGGAGCCCTACACCCTCAACCCTAGAAAACCCCCTTTAAAAGGAGCCCTAAACCTAAACCCCAAACCTCCCTTTAAAAGGAGCCCCAAACCCTAAACCCCAAAAAAAAAGCGTGCCGAGCGGCCCGTCTTGGACTCGTAGGTCGCCGGCTCAGGGGCCTGCGCATCCTGAAAAACTTCGAGCTTTTGGTGTAGGGTTCAGGGTGTTCTTCTTTTTTAATGGGCCCTTTTCCAACTGCAAGTAGGGTTTAGGGTTCAGGGTTTGTTGTTTTTGAAACGGGTTTGGGGTTTAGGGTTTAGTGTTCAGGGTTTAGGGTTTCCACTTCGAGGTTATTAGAATTTGGGGTTTAGGCTTGAGGCCTATGGGTGTAGGGTTTCGGCTTCGAGGTTTAACACAGGGGATTTAGCGAAATCAGAATGGGCTTTTGGGATAGATATTATACTTCTCTTATACAGACTCTTGACATGACAAAGGACGGTCTAGCCTCCAAACTTGACACACCAAACCATGTGGAACCCAAAAGCAAACTCCTAATGTCTACAGAAGTAACCATAAGCCCAAAAAGCAAAAGAAGTGCTCAAAAGCCTTAAACCGTTAATAGGGTTCGGGGTTTAGGGTTAAGGGTTTAGGTGTAGAACCAGAATTGCTTTGGAAGCCCTATAAAAACTGTATAGAACGCATAACAAAATCTTAGTTCAACCCTGTAGCCTTTTTTGGATCCCTTATCAAAGCCTTATAGAACCCTTACAATTCCTACAGCCACTCTTCTTAAACAACATAAAGCCCTGATACGAACCCTAAGCCTGTACAAAAACCCGCTTCCTGGAGGAAGGCGGTGAGGGTCTTTGCATCCTGATGGCCAATGACGGAGGCGTCCATCATGGCCTCATAGGAGCTCAGACGGGGGCTTGGGAAACTAGGTGACGTTCGGGTTCGTGGAGTTCTATGAGGGGTTTCTAGATTCTAGAGGTTAAGGATTTCGGGGTTTGAGGGTTTACGGGTTTAGAATTTGGGTTCAAGGCTTTGGGGTTTCGGTGTTTGGGTTTGCAGCTTGGGATTCCAGAGTTTTAGGCTTGAGCGTTCAGGACAGGGACTTACGTACGAAGTACCTCACCCTACTGGGCCCTAAACCCTTAACCCCATCAGTGCCGATCGAAGCACCATCATCCCTGCAGTTTGGAGTCGGGGGTGGCACTAGATTTGCCTAGATTTCGGGTCTCGGGAACATGAACACAACGAAAACTCTGTCCACGGTGCCTGGACGGCCTGTAGGAGATTTCCGGCGCCCTTCACCTCAAAAACAGCATGCAGATCTATACATATCAGACATGAGGCAGCATCATACTTACGAGAAACAGGTAGTGCAATGTAGTGCCATTACAATGCTGGCAGCCCTTCGCAATGATCTAAATCTATTCGCATATGAAAGATCCGGTCATACACACTGCTGTGCCGTAGGATTGCGCGGAAACAGAAACCACTACGATAGCATATCGCGAGACTCAAGAGGTGGTTAGCTGTCAGATTTTCAGAATGTAAACAGCAAACAGTGGTACAGGGTGGAAGTACATGTACACAACATGGCAAGCGACAAGCAGCCATAGACAGGACCATAACCGTAAAGGTTGTCGAATAGTAACATCGCAGTGCACAACAACATGTCTTACTCTTCTTCCACACAGGGTGTACGCATGTGTTAACCTGACGTGTCTATTGATGTATGAATGCACTTGCTCATTCATGTCCAGCTACATGTTTATATAATTTTATATACATATGTATATATATATATGCATATACAGTCCACATTATAAACCTAGCAACGTCCATGTCATGATCATGTTCATCATCATCTTCTTCTTCATGCCACCCGCCGACATCATCCTAACGTCAATGATACGTCAGCATTCCTTGTAGGCCGAATTCAGCCAGTGTTTAGGTCAGGTCTCATCTGCGCATACTTGTGGAAGATGCGGGTGATTACGAGGCACGCGAGGGCTCAGGAGTCTTAGTTAAGATGGCTATGCCTATGCCTGTCGAAGGATCACACTAGGCTAGGTGCGTATGCGACCACGGCACCCCACCAAAACAACCGAAAACACTGAAACCAAACAAGAAAAAGGCAAGAACCAACTCCCGCGCGACCCCCCTGCTCGAAACTCGAATCACTCCTTTTCTATTGTTGCTTGAATCACGAAAATGAAATGACCATTCCCAAATTTTGCCAAAACCTGCGACTCCAAACCCCGCGAATGGCCCCCTGTAAGGTTTCGGACAAAGTTTAGGGTTTAGGGTCCTCTTGCTTGCTGCTAGTCTTATTACGGTTGCAGGTTCCCTGACCATGGCTCGTGGAGTGCCTGCAAAAGGAATGCAGCTAGCCGCTATCATTCTGGGGATCTCTCCGCCGTGACATCGTTGATCAAAGGAGCCTTCATAATTAGAATGGGGTTTTGGTCTCCTTCATATTTTAAGGAACCCGACGGAATGATATTGGTAGTTATTCCGGCTTCGATATGGGAGTTTCCGAAAATAGGGGACCCTAATATGGCACCCTAAATAGTAGGATCCTTATTAGAAGGACCCCAAAATAAGGTACCCCTAATTTTCCGAAACTCCCATATGAACCTCCCCTTGCTAAAGCCTGCCCGCCTGGACGAGGGACTCGCCTTTGGCTTCCTGGAATCATGCGAAGATCTTGTAGGGTTTAGGGTTTAGGGTTTAGGGTTTCTTTCGTCTTCGGGGTGAGGAAAATGCTTAGAGATTTCGAGCCCACAGGTAGTCCATGTGGTACCATGATGACACTCACCCCTAATTCCTAATCTTCAAAACCTTATGGTCTCAAACCCCCTCAACCCCCACAAAGCCCTAAGCCTAAACACGCGAACCCTAAGCGGCACTAAACCCCAAAACCCCCAAAAAAAAACCCTACACCGTTTATGAACAAAACGAAGCCATGGTTCTAGCACGAGTGCACTGCATCCTTGAGAGGCAGTAGGGTAGCCTAAACCCCCACTATATAACCCTTACAAACAACCCTCAACAAAACATCCTCCAGACTCCTCAAGACCTACAGTAAAGTTCTCGGCCCAAGTACACGAGTTTTAACCCATGAAGCCTAAACCCTAAACCTTAAACCCTAAACCAAGTGTAACTGTCCTTATACCCAAGCCATAAAACCTATCCAGCCACAAGTCCCCCCCTGGGAGTTTCCGAAAATAGGGGACCCGAATATAGCACCCTAAATAGTAGGATCCTTATTATAAAGACCCCAAAGTGAGGTACCCCTAATTTTCGGAAACTCTAAACCCTAAACCCGTTCTAGAACCCTTATAGATCCCTTTAACGGTACCCCTAATTTTTGGAAACTCCCACCTTCTTCTCCAGCATCGACATGGCACGCTCCACCGTTGCAGAGGTCTCCAGGAGATCCTGAAGCGATGCTTTAATCATAGGGAGGCGGGTAGGGGACTATACTTCCTATTTCCTAAGGGTCCTTATCATTTAGGGTTTTGGGCTTCAGGGTGCAGCGCTTGAGGGGTCTAGGGCTCGGGTTAGGGTTTGGGGCTTTGGGGCTTTAGGGCTTTAGGATTTGCTTCTATTTATTTGTGTGGCGACACCTTGCTTCGGAACAAAACTCGGATCTCCGGGCCAAGGTTCCAGCCTCTCCATAGGGTTTAGGGTTTAGGGTTTAGGGTTCAGGGGCCAAGCACTCCTTTGGCTCCAGAGCGCTGTCACCGAGGTTGAAAAACGCGGCTAATCCACCGGTGAAACTCAGGTTTGTTGGAATACTGCAATCAGAACCTAGGACCCTTGAGGAACGACACTACTCATTTTTCAGGTCCCTATATTGAATGAAGCAGCAGTTGATTGTGAATCCCATAAGAGCCCACAGGCCAGAAGACTCCCCTACATCCCTGATGTGACAGTGCCCGCAGTACTCCTGTTGTATTTACAAACAGCCATACTATCAGTAGTACTATTTTTACTATTGTTATACTTACTGTTGTTACTGTTATTATGGTCGTTATCCTATCGTTACTATTATTGTGAGTGGTGCTACTGATATTACTTTTACTGTTGTTATTGTTTCTGTGATGACGACTATTATTATGATGATTAATACAGGATTGTCTCGGAATGTAGAGGTTCGGGGGTATTTTTCAGTGCATTTGGGTACACCCTCATGGTTTAGGGTACAGAGTTCAATATACCCCTGAATCTTAGCTATTTAGGGTTGCAATTACGGTTGAGGGTTTAGTTTAGGGTTTGGGGTTTCGGGCTTAGGGTTTAGCAGAGCTCACACCCTAGGCCTTTGCGCAAGGGATTCAAGGTGTTTCAGATTCAGGGTGATTTAGGGTTCAGGGCATGTGAGGATGTTAGTTAGCTGGCTAGTTAGTTAGTTAGTTCAGGGCTAGGAGGTGCATGAGCTTTTGCGCACACCCCAAACCCTAAACCATAATTGATCTTGACAGCAAGAGAACGCCGAATTCAGAGGTCTGCTTCTGCAATGCGTGCAAGGGATGATCCAAGCCCGAAAACCTGTCTTCAAGGCCTGAAGCCTCTACCATTAAATGGGAGTTTCCGAAAATAGGGGACCCTAGTATAGTACCCTAAATAGTAGGATCCTAATAATTTGGACCCCAAAATAAGGTACCCCTAATTTTCGGAAACTCCCAAATTGCCTTTCCCAAACCCCAAACTCTTCCCCCAACCCCAATGCTAAACAATCCTGATGCCCCTGACGAACTCCTTAGATAAACCCTTCAAGTCAATCCTCGAAGTTATTCAGCTCGAAAAAGCTTTTTAAAATTACAGAAAAGTTTACGAACTCAGCCCAGCCCCAAACCCAAAAGCCGCTAAATGATTAAATTCCCCAAAACTGAAACCAAAGCCCCAAAAACCTTTAAAAGAAACCCTAAACCCCCCAAACCCACAACAAAACTCGTTTTAAATAAACCTACAACCCCCTCCAAAAAAAACATTGAAACCCGCATAAAATCGCATTGAAACCCATAAGACCCCATAAAACACCCAAGAAGTCTAAACCATAAGACCCCGTTAAAGAAGAAAGTCAATCCCCCCAAATGTGCGCTCCTTCTCGGCTACCTTGAAGTCGGCAGCCTGTGGCAAAACGTGTTGGTGTCTTTGTGGTTTAGGGTTTGGGGTTTAGGGTTTAGGGGTTTAGGGTTTAGGGTTTAGGGTTTAGGGGTTTAGGGTTTAGGGTTTAGAGTTTCCGAAAATTGGGGGTACCTTATTATGGGGTCCTTACAGTAAGGATCCTACTATTTAGGGTACCACATTAGGGTCCCCTATTTTCGGAAACTCCCATGTGCCTTAGGGTTGAGGGTTTAGGTGTGACTGTGGTGTTTTTGTTTAATGAGGTGTAGGGTTTCGGGCTCAGGGGGTAGAGTTTTGGGTGCGGGGATTTAGGGGGTTCAACGTTCAGGGTTTAAGATTAGCTCGGCTGAGAAGACACTAGGCTAACAGTGTGGTGCTAAACCTAGATAAACCCCGCCCAAACAGGCCCAGAGCGTCAAGAAAATGTACAATGGTTCATATTCTCACCGTCTCACCAATGGTGAGTGCTGCTACACCTTCAAGCCCAAACTCAAAAGTCCTAAAGTCCAAGAATGAACCCGCACATCCTACTCTCTGAAGTTTCCTCCTTGGCGCGCACAGAGGTGGCCGCAGCGAGGTCCGCCTGCAGCTTACAGTTTTGTCGCCCCGGGCCCTAAACCCCAAACCCTCTAAACCCTAAACCCTAAACCCTCTAAACCCTAAACCCCCTAAACCCTAAACCCTACAAGGACACCCCAGGCTCGCGGCTTTAGTCTTTGGAGATCTGGGGGCCTTTGGAGAATTGGGGGCCTTTGGAGATTTGGGGGCTTTAGTTTCCTAAACCGTACTTGGAGGTTCATGGGTAGCTATAGCTGGGGCTTATAAGTAGGGTAGCTATACCTATAATACAACCCATATTTAAGGAACGAACAGCCCCAGTTATAACTGCCCATGAACCTCCAAGTAAATGCTAAGGCGATTGCAATTTGCGGTTGAGGACACCCTCAGGGTTCAGGGTTGCGCAGTTTCATGGGGTTCCAACCCCCGTGAAACTGCGACTCCGCCCAGTGCAAATCACCCTTAAAGGAACCCACAAAGGATCCCCCGAAAGAATCCTTGGATCCCTTAGAAAACAACGTTACAGGGAAAGCTGCCTCTCTTGCAAGCCCGTATGGTAAGACCCCTCAAAAACAGCTTTCAAGACTCACATAACCTACAACAACCATGCCATACCCCTACAAACACCCCCACACCCAAACCCCGAAAGCAAAAAGACGGGGAATCTTGACAATGATAGCAGGGCAGCAGCAACAACGACGACGACAACAACAACAAACCACAAAACACAACAACAACACCGGCAATTATATTGATCTCACAACCCTAAGCCAAGAACCCTAAACCCTAAACGGAAAACCCTGAATCCTAAACCCTAGACCCTAAACTCTAAACCCTAACAGCGAAGAAAAAAAGATGCTAACCGACATCGCCCAACCTCGTTGGAGGCGACCCCCTCAGAGGTCTCCTTGCCAAGCCGATGGCTCAAAGTAGGCCCGCTACACTCGGGCTACAATAAGGGTTCCTACAAGGGCTCCTAGAAGATTATAAGTTCCTATAAGGGCTCCTAGAAGATTATAAGTTCCTATAAGGGCTCCTAGAAGATTATAGGTTCCTATAAGAGTTCCTTACATGGGTTTCTATGGCTTAAAAGTAGGCCCGTGACGCTCGGGCTACACGCTGAACCTCCTAGACCCTGAAATGCAAAACGCTAAATCCCAAGCCCCCAAACCCAAGAGCTTACCCTAACCCTCCAAAACCTACTTTTTTGTGGGTTCTTATCATAAACCCTAATTTGGGATTTATAGGGACCCTACAAAAAAGTGGGTTTTGGAGGGTTAAGGTACGCATCAGGAAGTTAGGATTAGGGTGACCCTTGGGGCTCTAGACCCTCCCAATAAGGTCCCTTCTAAGAGAAACAGAAGTAGGTAAACTCCCAAACCCCTAAATCCCTAAACTCCTAAACCCCTAGATCCCTAAACTCCTAAACCCCTAAATCCCTAAATCCTAAACCCCTAAATCCCTAAATCCTAAACCCCTAAACCCCAAACTCCTAAACCCCTAAACCCTATTGAGAAGTTCAGAACGCCCGGAACCCCTCCTCCAGGGTCGAGGCGAGCGTCTCCTTCTTCCCCTCCGCCTCAGAGGACACATCGGGCCCAGGAGGTGGTCAGGGTCTAGGGTTTAGGGTCTGGGATTAGGGATTTAGGGTTTAGGGTCTGGGATTAGGGATTTAGGGTTTAGGGTCTAGGATTTAGGGTCTAGGATTGAGGGTCTATTTAGGGTTTAGGATTTAGGGTTTAGGGTTTAGGCTTTGGTGGTGCTGGCAAAGGCGACTCAAAGGGGAAGCCTAAGTTCGGGGCCTTGCTGATGCGCGCACTCAGCTCCTCGATGTCCTCCTTGGCCGTTTTGATCTGGTACCTGGGTTCCAACTTTTTGCGTTTAGGGCCCTAACGGAAACCCAACCCCTACAGAACCCATATAGAAACCCGAATCTCGCTGTGATAATTCTCAAAGCCTCCTACAGGTCTAAGATAGCATGCATTAGTAATACTACTCCAATGATCATGGTCACAATGATAGTAACAGTAACGGCAATGGTTCTAAGTGTCACAGCGATGACCATGATGATAACAATTTCAATCTTAAAGCAAGGAGGAAGAGAGGAAGAAGACTCATCCTAATACACCTGGCACCCCGGAATCCCTCTGCACAATCTGAAACAAGCCGAGCATCTCAAGGTCGGCACTGCGAAGCTCACAGTTGTTGCTGAACTTGGTGATGCGTGCCTTGGGCGTCCCTTCTCCGGCCGAGTTCAAGCAGAGGTTTGATGAGCCCTATAAGGAGCCCCAAAAGGATCCCTTATCGATCCCTTTCAGGGTCCCCATATCCCGCAAACTTAAGGATCCCTTTTACCAGCAAGGGCTCTACACGAGTTTCATGAAGGTTGGTCCCAGGGTCCGATGCGAATAAAGGGGCCAAAATGGCTACCAATACTATTTTGGGGGCTCCTGCCTACAATTATAATACTGTTGATGGACAAAATCCTGCATTACTTTAAGTACCCTAAACTATGGGAAATATGGTATATTCTTTATAATGGGTAGTGCAGGATTTTGTCCATCAGCCGTATTTTGCACAACACAACCCTAGTCTAATTCTTAAGGCGCCATTCTGATGCTTAAGGCGCATATGTCACAGTCTGGCAGGTGGGGGTTCGAGGGGTCGAAATGCGGATTCAGGCTCAGGTTTAAGGTTACTATAGGAGCCTGAATAATTAGTAGTAGTAGTAGTAGTAGTAGTAATAGTAGTAGTAGTAGAATAGGCTGCTGGGAAATAGTACTCTGTACATCGGAAACGAAACCCTGAGGAACAGTGCAAGTAATCATCTAGGCCTCTACATTTTCGAACCCTTATTGTAGCCCTTATAGTCCCCTTGAAAAGGAACCCTATTCTAATTATTAGGCTTCTGTATTCAGGGCTTCGGATCTGCTTTGGATGGCTTGTGGCTTTTCGTGTCTCAGGGCCCAGCTGACCCCCAAACCCCAAACCCAAAATCCCAAACCCCTCGACCGAAACCCGAAACTCCAAACCCGAAGCCCCGAAACCTCAAAGCAGTACCCTGGACCAATTTAACTCACTGGCCCAAAACCCAAGGAAATACAAGTTGAAACTTTCAGAATCGACCCTTAAATATAAGAACCCCAAAAGTTGGAAAGTTGAGTTTGCAGCCAATAGGTTAATTTCGTCCTCAGGTTTCCAGGCTGTACAGATCAAGCTTCCTTGAGCCCACCTACTTCAGAAAGAATCGACTAAATAGCTCTGGGCTCTGCACCCTAGACCCTACACCGTAAACTCAAAACCCTAAACCCTAAACCCCTAAACCCCTAAACCCCTAGAACCCTAGACCCTAAACCCTAAATTGAAAACCCTAAACCCTAATCCCTAAACAAAAACCCAGGGTTGAGGGCCTGCTGTAAGGCTTTGTGGCTTGGTGCGTTGCTTTCAGGTTCTAGGGTTCCGGCCCAGAAAGTCCAAGTACCCAAGTAGTTAGTAGGGTTTTTGGGTCCCAAAATCCATACTCTGAGTGGTTTTTGGACCTTGAAACCCTACTATTTGGGTACTTGGACCCTTAGGACGGGTTCAATGACCCAGAGATGAGTTTGAGGTCTGCTGCCCTAAGCCGCGAGCGTTTCAGTTTAAGCTTCAGGCTTTATGGATTTGGGTTTAGGGTTTAGGGTTTCGGGGTTAGGGGTTTAGGGGTTTAGGGGTTTAGGGGTGTTTAGGGTTTAGGGGTTTAGGGGTTTAGGGGTTTAGGGGTTTAGGGTTTAGGGTTTAGGGGTTAGGGGTTTAGGGGTTTAGGGGTTTAGGGGTTTAGGGGTTTAGGGGTTTAGGGGTTTAGGGGTTTAGNGTTTAGGGTTTAGGGTTTAGGGGTTAGGGGTTTAGGGATTTAGGGGTTTAGGGGTTTAGGGGTTTAGGGTTTAGGGTTTAGGGGTTTAGGGGTTTAGGGTTTAGGGGTTTAGGGGTTTAGGGTTTAGGGGTTTAGGGGTTTAGGGTTTAGGCTTTAAAGTGTAGGGTTTAGGTTTCAGAGTTTTGAGTGTTTAGGGTTTGGGACTTGCTGGGCATTCTGCGCTGCAAGGCGCCTGCCACTCACGTGTTTCAAACAGCAGTGCTTTCAAAACACACACCTGCAACACCAGGAACTGCAACGAAAAACGTACTAGTAATGGACGCCATCGTAAGCACCCTTCATCCGAAGCCTCCAACCCTAAACCATAAACCCCTAAACCGTAGCTGAAGAAAGAGCTTAAGGCACATCCTCCGCCTTGCCCTCCTTCTTGATAGTGGTCTGCATGTCGGACAGCCTTGCTAGACCCTAAGCCCTTGACTCTGGGAGCCTAGGACCCTTTTAGACTCTCCGCCCCTGAACCCTAAGGCGCTTTCCCCACGACCCCAAAACACTTAGACCCTAAGACCTTACGACCCTAAGACTCTACGACCCCAAACCCCCAGCCCTAAATGGCTGCTTCAGGTTTTCGGGCTTAGTGTCGCCCGGACCGTCAAGCCTGAACCTTAAGCTCTCCCAAATGCTTTTTAGAAGGGTGCTATGGGGTTTGGTACAAGGAGTTTGTACAGGTGTTATAGGGTTTAAGGTTTGGGGTTTAGTGTAAGCCTGGACCCTTTTGGCAGGGTTTGCTATCTGCTTCTGCTGAAGCTCCAACTTTGCCCAGAGTTCTTACTCGGTTTTAGGGTTCAGGATTGGGACTTTTCAGGTTTCCCAAACCCCTATACTCCAAGCTTCTCTAGTGACTGAATACTTGCGACAAAACCTCACTCTAAACATGAACCCCACGTTGGGGGCTTTATGGTTCGAAGCCTCTGAGAGGGCGCCAGGAAAACACTAGAAGCGGTGTTCTGTTTCAGGCGTCTACGCTACATAATAAGTGCCTAATAAGGCCATATTCATAAAGTATAGTACCCTACCCCCCTCCTCCCTAACCCCCCTAAGGGTCCCTATAAGGACCTAATAACGCCTATGTAAGAAAGTAAAGTACCCTACCCCCCTCCCCCCTACCCCCTGAAGGGTCCCTATGACTGAACCCAAAACCCAAAACCCAAAACCCAAAACCGTAAACCCCTAAACCCCTAAACCCCTAAACCCCTAAACCCCTAAACCCCTAAACCCCTAAACCCCTAAACCCCTAAACCCCTAAACCCCCAAACCCCTAAACCCCTAAACCCCTAAACCCCTAAACCCCTAAACCCCTAAACCCCTAAACCCCTAAACCCCTAAACCCTAAGCCTTGATACCCCGAACCCGAAAGGCGCCGCTTCAGGGATACCTGGAGGTTCATGGGTAGTTATAAGTGGGGTCCCTTTAAGGGCTCTATAGGGTTTAGGGTTCAGGGTATAAGATTATAGGGTTTAGGGGTAGTTCTAAGTGGGGTTATAAGTCCGCTAATATGGGTTATAAGTATACTTACCCTACTTAGAACCCTACTTGTAACTACCCATGAACCTCCAAGTAGGGCTTAGGATTTACGAGGAGCATGTCAAGCCTCTGCTTCTGTGGTTCCGCAAACGGAAGAATACAGATGGGGACGTGGTAGGCATTGCATCGAAACGTTTCGGATTGTAGGTCCAATTACATAGTCACACTTTTTGGTTTCAAGCTTTCGCGCAGGTTGATCAAGGCTCAGCGACAGTGGCGTTTGGAAGGCTAATCCGTTATGTCAAACGGAAGGTAGTGAAGACAAGCAGCAAAGAGATCACCTTGGCCACTGGGTTCACCGCCTGTCGTCGTATCCAGCGATTGAACAGACAGAAGACGCTGCTACTATGGTGGCGAGACTGGTGCCAATAAAGATGGCACGGTGGCGGTGGTTGTCGTGCCGATGCTGGTGGTGGTCGTGATGGTCGGTGCTGTTTTTGTGGCGGTGGCGACACTGACGGTGCTGGTGGTACTTGAGGCAGCTGCGGTGCTCGTGGTCCTGGTGGTTCTGGTGGTGCTAACGATGCTGGTAATGCTGGAGGTGGTCACGGTAGTGTTGGTACTGGTGATGCTGGCCTGACAGGAGATGGTGATGATGATACTGCTGGTGACGGTGGTGATGATAGAGGGCTACTTGTACTTAGCAGTTACTACTACCTACACTTACTAACTTGCTACTACTTAGCACTACGTACTACCTGCCCTTGCTACTTGCTTCTACTCAGTACCACTTACACTTGTTCAAAAGCCCTGCGCTCAATGCAGCTCCCTGCATCTTCAATGAGCGCTTCGGCGATCGGCTGGAAGGAACACGTACTCCTACTCACTACACTTTACTCCGACGTACTACTACTCACTACTTCTGACTACTATTGCCTACTACTAGTTAGTACTACACACCACTACTTCCTTCTACTACTGCTACTGCAGTCACTACTGCTATGACAGTATGTTATAGGTTCCTACACCCTTCACCCGAAATTTCAGTACAGTATACTTAGGTTTCTTGTTAAGGAACTTAACTTAAAATACTATAATAGGGGTCTATAGTAAAATAGATCCAGGTTTCTTTATGATGGTAACTTAAACTAAATCCCCTAACGAGAACCAGTATATCATAAGTATTCTCGTTGCGATGGCCTGGCCGGAGACCAGGGCGAGGTTGGCAAGCAGCAAGACCAAGCGGCCTTGGCGCAAGGTTCGAGGGTTTAGGGGTTTCGGTTCTTTTTAAGGGCTTAATTTTTAGAGTTTAGGGTTTAGGATTTAGGATGTAGGGTTTAGGGGTTGAGGCCAGGGTTTAAACTGGGGCTTCGGAGATAGGAGTGTAGGGTTTAGGTGATCCAACTTTTCATCACTCAACCCAGAAATCCGAAACTCGTAAATCTCAAAACTCTCTACTTACAGCCTCAAGTGGCCAGGAGTCTAAAAATCTGCACCGGAAGACGTAAGTAAACCCCCAAGCCCTCATTAGGCCAAGACAAGAAGCTCATGATTCTTCACAGTCGGCTCAGAGAGCAAGACGCGAAACTTCGTTTGAGGTGAAAAGCTGCGGTGCGCAAGCAAGGCAGCAGGTCGGCACCAAATCCCACGCCGCTCAAGCTTCTCCGAACTTCGTTGAGTGTTGCGGGTGTGCTCCTCAGCTATGGATTTCCAACTCAGAAAATTTCGTGGATCGGAGGCCCAGCTTGCCCTAGACGTCATGATAAGGATATATCGTGAAGATCGTGCACTCACATCTTCCACATTGGGCACGGAGCGCTCGTTCTTAATGTCGAAAACTTTGGGTTTAGGGTTTAGAGGTTTAGGGTTTAGGGTTTAGGTAGCTAGTTTCGCAAAGAACCTGACCGCTCCTCTTGTACCTATCGTTGACTAATGAGGCTGTGGATGCTCCCCTTGTACCTGTCGTGCCTAAGGAGCTCCCTCGTGCACAGTCAGTTACTGTTGGGCATAGTCTACTGGCACAGGGCCCTGAAGACCTTCATCCAACTTCCTTGCAGTTCAATCAAATCTAACCTATGATCTACCCCCTAAACCCCAAACCCTAAAGCCCTGAAGCCTCAAAACCCCTTTTCAACTAACAATTGGAACACCAAACCTCATTCGCCACCTTTGAGAATGCCAACAACATCTCCAACATCTTCCGGACATTCTAGGTACTTAGTATCCCAAAATATATATATATATATACTATATAATTGCTTGGACCCTTGGGTTTGGCTTTGTCTTAAGAGCTCTTTGGTGCAGACGCAAAACCGTGAGCCTGAAACCTTTAGCCCCCCCCGGAACCCTCAGAGGGTTTAGGGTTTAGGGCTTAGGGTTTAGGGCTTAGGGGTTTAGGGTTTAGGGCTTAGGGTTTAGG
>BGNK01001647.1:71537-94624 GCA_003297005.1 Symbiodinium sp. clade A Y106 | reverse complement strand
CAGGGCAGGGCAGGGCGGCAGGGCAGGGGGAGCCTCAAGCAACCATGCAAATGGTCAGCGGCGCTCTCGGCAGTTTAGGGTTTAGGGATTAGGGTTTAGGGTTTAGGGATTAGGGTTTAGGGTTTAGGGTTTAGGGATTAGGGCTTAGGGTTTAGGGCAGGTGAGATCAATCTGAACAAGTTGAAGTACAAGAGTTTAGCCGGCTCCTGGTGTGGACTTTAGGTTGCTTGGGTGCGGGGGCATGACTTCTAAATGTATATGTTTTCTGGCATAGCTCGCTCAGTCAGTGCTAGGCTGAAACCCGCAGCCCTAAACACAGAAAGCTCCACACCTGAAAACAAAAAGCAAGCTAAACCATGAGCCCTAAATATTCTACATGAAGCTGTCCAAGACCCAAGCCTGAAACCCAAACCCAAAGCCCCAAGCCCTGAAACTTTGATCCTTGCGGCATGTCAAGGTTCGGGATCGCCTTTGAGCTCATCTTCCTGGAACCCACCGCTGCATGGCCCCACAGACGGCTGCACCCCTCAACTAACCGTGAAACCCTTAAACCCTGAAACCTTAAACCCTGAACCCGAACCCCAAAAAACAGGAACCCTAAATCGCGGAAGCCCACAACACAAACTTCAACTGTTGCCTCTAGGATGCACTGTAGAACCACACATGGTCCCCACTACAAGAAGCTCGCCTAAGGTGTGTGCGATGTCTTGTCTGAGGTAAGATGCTATACTGAGACTTACATGTCAAATGCATCAGCATCATCATCGTGAAAATTCAAAACATTCTGAAGACTAAACCCTAAACCGTCCAAGACGAAGCCTTTGGAGCATAGGTGTCACTACCAAACTGCCTACGCCAAACCAGAAATGCAAGGGTTGGCAATCTCCAAAAACAAGCTCTCGGCCACAAACCCCTCATCCTCACTCTTTCGAGGTTTCTTGTTTCGGTTCTACATCAGGGTGTTTCAACGGCGCAGTGGACTTTCGGGTTTAGTGTTCTTGGTGCCGTCCGCGCGACTCCAACCTAGCGACCGGAACAGGACACAACCCATGGACCCGACACGGTTTAGGGGTTTAGGGTTTAGGGTTGACCTCACAAGTGTGCACAGAAACGCGGACTCCAACATAGAGGCCGTAAACACTAGAACACAATCCCGCGAAAAGTTCTTACAAGGAGTTCTAGAACGGCTGGTATAGGGCCTCTATGAGATAGAAGCCTTAACAATCAGAACGAGGTTTTGCTGAGGTGGTAAATGTTTTTGTGCAAGAACATAATAAGGAACTTAAAGGAATAGGGTTGGCGATTATTCAGGCCCCGTAATTCCGGAACCCATGCACCGGAGGTTTAGGCCTCTACTATTAACTTAGAAGGGGTTCTATAAGGTTTTTTATAGGGCTTGGGTTCAAGCTGTAGGGTTTGATCTAGCCAGGCAATCCACGAACCTTTTTGTGGTACCAAAACCCACCAACCCCGAAAAGAACAAAAGCCATTGAAAAAGCACAACAGCATTAAACACCAAGATCATAGAATGAATACTGACATAAACACGAACAGACATATGATATGTATGTGTATCCATCCAACTATCTGTCAATATAGATATATATAATTGAAAATATTACACGCCGATCTACGCATTTCCCCACCCCTAAAAAAACTGCCCTACGATGTCTCCTCATTTCTGCCAGGACCTTAAACCATAAGCCCCTAAACCCTAAAACCCGAAAAAACCCTAAACCCTAAACCTAAAGGCCCTAGACCCTAAAAGTAACCTAAACCCTAAACCCTAAAAAACCTAAGTACAACTTTAAAAACCCTAAATACCATAAACCCTAAACCCCCAGGTGCCTGCCCAGCCAAACCCTTAGCTTTGGCCAGGGCCTGCGCCAAGGCATGTGGGGGAGATGTTGCCTTCTGAGGCTGGGCAGTTGTATGTGTTGCAGTAGATATAGCATTTGGGGTTTACGCGATAGGTCATGCTATACTGTGATAAACTAGAAAGATATTGTGCTTGAAACGATCATTCAGAATTGAAGCCGGAGTTTCTCACCTTGGGCTTAGAGCCTGGAGCTTTGGGTTTGAGCTCAGGGGGAGTCGAAAGCTTAGCCGGCCCTCTCCGGTGATGCTAAGATGAGAACAAGTCGTTTTGATGTTACGATTAGATGGGCAAGGTTGAGGCTTTATTAGGGTCTAGGGTTAAGCGTTTAGGGTTAAGGGTTTAGGGTTTCGGGGTTCAGGGTTTCGGGGTTAAGGGTTTAGGGTTTGGGGTTTCGGGTTCAAGTTTATGACTGTAACCGTACTATTGTCCTATTCTGACTAGGCATTGAAACTGTGTTCATACTATGTCACTGCCTCAATGTTGTACTCGTGCTGCCTAGCAGGTCGTGGTGCAAGATACGAATTCTGCTGCACTTACTGCGATGCCTTGTGATGTACTCCGCTATGTTATACGGTATTTCGAGCTGCCAGAACATAACATACTAGCAAGCTACCCTAAACCCGGAAACAACATTGCATGCTATACTCTACAAATCACACAATGCATGACTAAACGAGACTAGACTAGACCAGCTAGGTTGGCGTGTACCACGGAAGAAGGCAGCAGAACATCAGACTAAGGCAACAGCAGAACTAGCTTACACTGCCTAGGCGCATTCATTACCATTGGAATCCTCGGGACGTATCGAACTCACAACTGCTTCTAAAACAAAGAGAAGCCCCCGAAACCTGAGGGCTTTGCGACCCGTATGAAGTCTTTTTGAAACCATCAAAAACCGTGAAAACCCATAAACAAAAAGCACTTGACCACACCTGTATGATAACCCCCTCCCTCCCAGCCACCTACCCAGACCCTCCACAAGAATAACAACATGCAAACACGCCCTAAAACCCTAAATACACCCCGCCCCCTCCCCCCCCTTCCAAAAAAATATGAACTAAAATAAATATAGGAATAAAAAATAATAATGATAGTCATATATTAATATTAACATTAACAACATTAATAATAATAAGCACTAAGGAGTAACACCAAGTACCAATCTCACTTGGGACCCCGGCCTCCTTCTCTAGCGCTTCGTTCACGGCCGCAAGGTGCCGCCGATAGCTGAGTCGACGGTTTAGGGTGTAGGGTTTTGGGTTTAGGGTTGAGGGTTTAGGTTTTAGGGTCTAGGGTTTTGGGTTTAGGGTCTAGGGTTTAGGGCTTCGAAAGGCCTTCATGGGCTAGGGCTAGGGTCAGGGATTAAGGGCTTCGATTTCTGGGTTTCGGGTTTACCGTTTAGGGTGCGGGTCAGGCTGTAAGGCTTTGAATGTAGGGCCTGGGGCTTAGGGTGTGGGTTTAGGGTTTTGAAGTTCGGGTGTAGGGTTCAAGCTTCGGGGTGTCGGCTTTATGGTATTAGGGTTTAGGGTTTAGGTGAGCTTTAGATTTAGAGTCTGGGGCTTGGGTTCTAGGGCTTAGGGCTTAGGGCTGCAGATTGAGGATCTAGTTTGGGGTCGGGGAAGGAGGTCGCTATTTCGAAAACGTAGAGCTGGTAGGTCCGACGCTGAGGCGGGGTTACTATTCTGACTGAGGCCCCTTCCATGGTTTGGGTGGGTTTGTGGGGTTGAGACTCTCAAGCAGGGAAATGCAGGTATCGAACTTTTGCCGTGTTTGGGTATGCAACTTGCCGAAGACAGCACCTAGACACCAAACCTCAAGCCTGAAACTATGCTCTGCCATATTCGATCGGTAAACAATATAGATGCGGATCTCGATTTCGACACAGATATAGATGTAGATACAGATGTTCATATAGATACTGCCGGCACGGAACAGCATACTTCGGAGGATTCCTTTGAACACCGAAGCATAAGCCTTCGGTGTAGGCTTAGGGTTTACGCTGGCGGGCTGGCCACAAACCCTCAACCCTAAAGCGGTTTAGGGGTTTAGGGTTTAGGGCTTAGGGTACCAAAGTAGAGTATGTTCATTGCCCTGCGGGTTGTCCGGATCCGAAAAATGTCACACATTTCACCATCCATGAGTTGTGGCTTTGCGGCCAGGATGCAAGAACTTGGTAACTTCATTCAAGACCTGGGTTAGCAGGGAGGCTAGAATCAAACCACCGTCTTGTTGCCCGCAGCACGCCTGCCAAACCGAAAGCAGTTCAAGGCTGTCTTTGCAAGCCTTCAGGGTTTCCGGTTCGGGGTTTCTTACCTTTGGTTAGTACGGAATGGAGGAATGGGGTACAATTATGACTACTATTACTACCATTCTTCCATTCCCTACTAACCAAAGGTAGGGTTAAGGGTTTAGCGTCTAGTCTAGGGGCTGGACTCTCGTATAAACATAATGCCTATGAGGCCTTGAACTCCAGGACCAACCTGAACCCGAAGTGTTCTCTGAACCCCAAATCGACCAACCCAAAATCCTCGGCCCAGCAAAGGGGTCGCATTGCAAATCCTAAGTCAGCCCTACACGATATACACAGTTACAAATCCCGCAAATATGCAAGAAACCACTCGCAAGCACTACGAAGGAAACGCAACCCCTGAGCCCTAACTTCACACTAAGCCCCAAAAACATCTCAAATCCTCATAGACATACTCGGCGCTGAGCAAACGATCTACAACCACCCCCCTATTCCCGAGGGCCCCTTCAAATGTGTATATATGGGTTACGTTACTGCAGAGGCTCTGTGATCTATATGGGGCCTTCAAAGTAAAAACAATGGTTTTGGGGGTACATTACAGTATAGTCATATTGGGAACAGGAATAATGCTAATATAATCCCGAAACCCGACAGCCCTTAAAGCCGTTAGTTCGAACTAACCGTCGAAATTCTGAGAGTTTAGTGTTTGAGGGTTCAGGGAGTTTGGGGCTTGGGGTTTGGAGAAACCCTCGAAATGTGAAGCATACACCCAGTAGCCCTGAAAAAGAAGCCCTAAACCCAAAACCTTAACGCTCATGAACCCTATGGTCGAAGATGTCTCGCGTCAAGCGGCCACGAGCGACGCAGCGAAGCCCAATGCAGCACCTGGGATCAGCTTCTACTTTGAGGGTTATAATATATGTATGTATATATATATATGGTACTATGTTATATGGTGTTACGTTGCACTATGTTGTATTGAAATAGACTTATGTTTAAATTTAGGTTTACACTTATTATGTGTTTTGCTACTTGTATTGCATCAATACTACAGGATTATTATACTGTAGTCTGCTTTGCTATGCTGCAGTACTGTTGTTATATTAGATTATGTCGACCATGCTCCTGTTTCAATTCACGATATTGAACTCAAGCGCGGAAGCTCTTGGAGTGGACATTGTCTGCAGCCTAGGTATCAGGCCTGCGAACTTACGCTTACGGGCTGAGGAAGCGAATCATAATACGGAAGCCCTCAGGAGTGATGTTGGTAATTATACCTTAACCTACCAAAACCTACAAAAAAGTAGGGTCCCCATAAATTCCATACTAGGCTTTATAATAAGAATCTACAAAAAAGTAGGGTTTGGTAGGTTAAGGTACATTAGGCTTCTATAGTCAGTCATCCTTTGATGCACTGGGAGATCAACCTTCTCATCTCCGGCATCCCCTGATCTGCGCATGCAGCGCATGCGAAGCTGATAAACTGACAAACTCTGAATGCTTATGAACCCTTAACCCGGCCCATGAGCAGCGGAGAAAGGAACATTGCGACTACCTGCTTCGAAGGTATTAGTCCGGGAAGGCATATACTCATATAGTCATCGACACAGGTGGAGCACGTACGGGACCGCGGTGAGTCCCTACGCATAGGTTTGCTGCACGTGGCGACGCGCTTCTTGCGACCGATGCAGTGTAATCGCGTCCGTGCTGACAGTGGACGCATCCCTCAGCTTAGGGGGATCGTTCCTAACCTTGGGTCGACGGGTTTCGCTTTGTCGCCCTCCGGTACGGGAGTAGGGCCCCTTGGGCTCGTAGGGAGCTGGAAGGGCCTGGCAGGTCTCACTTCGTGCATCAAGAAAAACAAAAAGCAATAGAGGTCATACAGAACCTGCTGGTCTGCGGGGCCTAAGCCGCCGGAGAAAAGACTTATCAGGTTGAAACAGGTTCCGCCACATGAAGAAACCAAAGACCACAGACCCTGCCCTGTTAGAACTTCCACGCGTGTACTTTGCCGCTCATCGCCTTCAGTTTCCAGATGCTCCGTCCGATTCTTGCAAGAGCTTGGCAGTTTCTGTCGCGATTAACCACTCAAACCCTGGAACTACTCGAAGCACCAGGAACCCTAAACCCAACAACCGACTACGTGCTCCGCGTCCGGTCGCAAAGGACGGCAGTGGGCTGGTCGCGCCGATGGTGGACCATGCTTAGATATGGCCGTCACGAGCATGGATCAGGGATGAGACACCCCTCGAGCGCGTGCTCGCCCATCTCCAGTCGTCAGCCTTCCCCCCAGCAGCGCAGTGGGACAGCAAACATGCAGGCAGAAAGGAGTTTAGCCAAAAGCAAGAGGCGCTGAAATTCGGCTCGGCCCGGCAGACCCAGATAGCCAGCTGTTCCAGCTTTTCTTGATCCCCTCCCCACTGGTTCAAGCCCCGCCTCTCCTTAAGTCGACCGCCCCCGGCGGGCGACCGACCGCAGCGTCTACATGCTGTTGGACGAACTGAAACGTACTCTAATGTACTAAATCACGTACGTACCACCCCCAAGAGTACGTACGTACCAACTTACCTATACCTGCCTGCACATACTAGCGTAGTATCTGTGTATTTACACGTACTCACGTACGTACGTACGTAACCCCCTGCGAGTATGTCCGTACATACATACCCGCTTCCCCGCACCCTACACCCCTGCACCCTAAACCCTCGTGACAACCCTAAACCGTCGAACCCCTAAACCCTATCCACCCCTACCCCCCGGAATCCCTAATCCCTTCGGATGCGCCGGGGAGCTCAACTGCCCGGTGCTGAGGGGTACCAGCTCCAGCTCTTCCGAAACCGCCGGTCTGATCGATTGCAAGGCCAGGCTGTCAGAGTTTAGGTATAGGGTGTAGGGGTCTAGGGCTTAGGGTTCAAAGTCTCCAAATCTTGGTTTGGCTGTACGGTTGTTTAGCATAAGAGGTCCAATTCTTTTAGGCTCGTGTTAAGGTTAGAATTAAGGCCAATAGGGCTTCAAATCTAGGTTTCTGTTACGGTTTAGTATGAGGATCTCAAATTTGATTAACCCCGCGCATACTGATCGAGCTACTAAGAGTAAAACCTACAGAAGAAAAATCTTATACAGCATGCTTCAACCCCTGATTTCTAGATCTCCCCTGAGGTTTGAGGGTTTGAAATTGTTTCGACTGATGTCGTCTGCCACCGAATGCAGTGACTCCGCCATCCTGCGAGAGATTGTCGGCATGCTTGCAGAGGACGACGGCATCGCAGCTTGCGGTTTGCGAAGACACGACTGTGATGGCGGATGCAGAAGGCGATGCGTAGGGAAGGGCGAACCGGCCAGGAAGCAGATTATCCTTTGCGCTGGCCTGAAACGACAGCCTACATGCTTGCAAAGGTGATGGTGCCGTTGCAGACAGGTCTGTTGGAAGAGCGACTCTTGTCTGACACGAACGTAGGAGTTGATCTGACTCTTGGCGTGTTCTATCACAGACGCAACTGGCAGAAGGTCCTCGAAGCGCCCACGAGCGGCTCAAGCCTAGGGGTGGTAATAGTTTCCCTTGCCATGGATGTTGCTGCCTTACCGTGATTTTCGGCATGCTTGATTTTAATTTTTCATTCATGGATTTCACGATTTTTGACGACTTTTTCACGGAATACGTTTTCAGTTGGGGAAGCCGAACTTCGGCCCCTTCCTGGAGAGCCCGAAGGCATGGACTACGCAATGCAATATTTTTGTTGACTGGTTTATTGATGCGTTTCCAACCTAACTGCATGGCATGGACCTTTGAGTATGTAGCGACGTATGCAAATGCTTGTTCGCTCCTGCAACCATGCGAGCCACTCTGTTGGTCATGGACCTGCAGGCCTGCTGTTTTAGGGGAAGAAAAGGCGAGTTGTGCGATGCGGCAAACCCATGCAGTACACTTCAGCAGTGGAGAGCTTTTGCTCCTGTCACACAGTTGTGCTTGGAACGGCGTCTATGCTTCCTATTTGACTCACAAGTTGGTTGTCTGTGCTTTGCTTTCGGGGCCTGTTGAAGGAATTGCAGCTTTGTGGACAGACAGTTTTCGGTGGCGAGGAGACTACTGCCCAACTTCTGTTTCCGCTCGGCCCGGTCCCAAGTCCGGGAGCCATCAGCTTTTCGTGTGCACAGCTTCAAGGCTTTCTGATGCCCCCACGGGGGAAGGACCTATCAATGGCAGTAGTCCGTTTGCTTCCCATGGTGGGAAACGGCGGGTGACGCGAATCCCCACCGGACAACTGCACAGGATAGCAACGTGATTTTCGGCCCCTTCCCGGTGCTTCTCTGTCAACAGGAAATTTTCAGAAGGTTGCCGGCAAATACTGGTACTGTCCTGCGAACAGGTCTCTTTGGTGGCCAACATTTGGACCAACACTCTGCGCCAGACGTCAACCGGTGGAGTTCAGTGCAGGGGTCGTGGTGCTGATGTCTGCCATATTTGTTTTGATTCAGTTTATACTTGAAATTGGACATGCCCCTCCCAGACATGAAGGCCCTCTCCCTCTTCTTTGTGGTTCCCATGTTTGGACCTATGCCTTGTGGCTGGAGAGGTGACCCGCCTTCCTCTGTACTAGTGATTTGCGAGCCGATTTCAAGACCACGTGTATTTCGCATTTGGTTTTCTTTGTTATGCAGCGGTTGGCAACATCCGCAGTTAATGTTCTTGGATGTGGTCTTGGCATTCAGTCCCATAGTGATCTGGTTGTGGCTCGCCTACCTGCCTTGCAGGAAGTCTTTTCTGCCCCCTTCCGTGTTGGGTGCCGTCTGCCGGCCCATTCAGCTGCCCTTGGAGACATGTACTGTTCTGCTCAATGTGCTCCAGGAGCCGTCTATTGACCCTTCAGTTTCGGGAGCCGTCGATTGGCCCTGTTTGCTGCAGGCACTTCTGTGTTGGATGCCGTTTGCCGGCCCAGTCAGCTGCTCTTGTGACGTGTACAGTGCTGCTCACAGTACTCCAGGAGCCGTTCATCGGCCCTTTAGCCTTGGGAACCGTAGGTCCGCCCTGTTTGCTGCAGGCCCCTCCGTGTTGGGTGCCGTCTGCCGGCCCATTCAGCTGCACTTGGAGACGTGTACGGTTCTGCTCATAATGCTTCAGGAGCTGCTTTATCGGCCCTTCAGTCTCGGGAGCCGCAGGATGGCCTTGCTTGCTGCACTTTGCGACGTGTACAGCCTGCTCCAAAGTGCATGTAGACAGAGTAAGCCTGTACTGTGGGACTTTTTGTTTTGATTCGCGGTGTGTAAGTACGTCTTACTTTCACGTGTTTTAGTAGGACGTGGTACATAGCTTTCGTTTCGTGGCCACAATAGTTGGCCGCCGCCTTGGGAAGCGGCAGTGTAGTTGTCCGGTGTGCCTCACCAGGCCGTTTTCATACCCACCGGCAGGTATGAATACGCAGCGCCCGCTGAATANGGCCACAATAGTTGGCCGCCGCCTTGGGAAGCGGCAGTGTAGTTGTCCGGTGTGCCTCACCAGGCCGTTTTCATACCCACCGGCAGGTATGAATACGCAGCGCCCGCTGAATAGTCGACCCGACTAGAGCGTGTGAATGAAATGAAAACAGAAGGTCCTCGAAAGCGGGACGCGAGCTCCAGGAGGATGAGCATGCCGTCGTTGTCAGGTCGAACAACGCTTCGAGCTCTTTGTCAGAAGTAGATGCTCCGGGCATGTTGCATCTTTCCTGGGCGGAGATAACCGCCTCCGGAGGAAGGCCGTGACAGGGTATGTCCAAATCCAAAGCTGAGTCCTCGCTGTCTTGCTGTTCCTCGGCAGCATCCGCAGCAGAGACCATCATCTCCTCATTTGTCGCAAGCTCCATCTGATCCGGTAGATCTCCAACAGCATCCTCGGAAATGTGCTCTGCTTCCACTTCCAGCATGGCGAGGTCCCGGTCTACGCGGGCGTTGAAGGACTCCTGAAACGCACCACCTAAATAGTCCATGAGTTGGTTGGGACGTACAGGACAGCTAACGGGCGGGAGACCGCAGCCTGTGACCATCGCAAATCCATTTGGAACACCAGAGGTCAGGGGGGAGTCTCTTTCACGAATGCCACAATTGATTCGAGCGTTCCAGTCGATCGGCAATGCAAGCGGGCGTAGGTACACAGCGTCCCAGGCGCCACCTGGTCGGCCGTGTATCACACGGACAGCTGGGTCAACGAAGACGGTCCATCGGGAAAGTCTTCATGTAGTCTGGCTCGAGCAATGCCAACGCGATGGGGTTGAGGTTTTGGGGTTTAGGGTTTAGAGGTTGGGGATGAGGTGGGGAATGCTGTTGCATCGTCATGTTCTTCGGCTTTTAGGGGTTTGGAACTTTGGGACTCGGTCGGTCAGGTTGTTTGGGGCTCACTCCTAGGATATTTTGGGGTATAGACTACAGAGTTCAGGTCTTGGTTGCGGGCTTCAGGGTTGAGGATTCAAAGCTTAGGGTCTAAGGCTCAGTAGGGTTCAGGGTGAGGGTGAGTCAGATCCTGGGTTCTTGTTAAGGGATTTGATTTAAGCTACCATAATAAGGATCTACAAGGGTTCCTCTAAGGGATCCATAAGGGCTCTTAGTTTGGGGGTTTAGGGGCTAAGGGATTCAATTTAAGCTACCACAATAAGGAACCCACGTTACTTGCTATAGATCCCCATTATGGTAACTGAAACCTTTGACCCTTAACCCTTAGAGGAACCCTTCTAGATCCCTACGGTACTTTAAAATAAGCTCCTTAACAAGAACGGAGGATCCAGGAAGGCCCTGGCCCGGTCCTGTAAACGAAAGTGAGCATCACGGAGACATTCAGGATGAAGAGGGCCTCGGCTCAGCTGAACTCAGGAGCATTAAAACCTATCCAAAAGAGGATCAGTATATAGGAGCCCAAGTATATTGGGGGAACCCTACGAAACAATATATTGGCAATTAAACAGCCAGGCTGCTTCATTGAACCGCTAAGACCCCGAGCCCTTAATCAAGCATTATTTGAATGAGGCCCTTTTCAAGTCCCCTGCAACCCAAGACCCGAGCCCTTAACCAAGCATTACTTGGAGGTTCATGGGTAGTTATAAGTAGGGTTGTAAGTCGGGTAACTATACTTCTAACCCATGTTAGGGGACTTATAACCCCACTTATGACTACCCACGAACCTCCAAGTAGGCCCTTAACCGACCCAAAGCCCAAATACTGGAGTCCAGGCAACATACCCTAAACCCTAAAACCTAAAACCCCCACGCTGGAGTCCAGGCACATTGTACCAGGGGTTTCGGAAGAGGGCGAAGAGAAAGAAGCCGTCTGTCCGGAAGCTCATCCTCGGAGACAGCGCTTGTAGGGTTTAGGGTTAGGGGTTAGGGGTGGGCTGCAGGTGTGCTGTTTAGGGCATAAGGCCCAAACCGGGCCCTCATCAAACATTTGATGGAGGGCTCAAGGATACTGAAAGGGTTTCAATTTATGTCGCTGCCGTTTTGGAAGTGGGACAGTGACCCACGGAGAAACCAAGAGCCTTCCCTGCATCCGGACACTCTACAGCAGCATCTTCTAGAATGCACCCCTACCGATTCAGCACCCGTGACGGTACTGACCAGGAATGTGCTGCGAAGAGTCAGTGTGAGAAGCTCGCCCAGCATGATGGTAACCTCACGCGGCTTCTTGTTCAATGTGAAGAACTGGCTTACCCTAAGGGTCCGAGTACCTAATAATCATATACTCTCCTAAATATTGAGATACAGAACTACTATCCTAAAGCCAAGTACCTAAATATGGGGTCCTTTGGACCCTTAGGCTTAGGCTTCGGGCGGAGGTTCAGAGTTCAGAGTTCAAGGCCTTGGGCTGAAGGTCGATGGCTATCCCTTTAAGATTCCCTAAGGGTCCATGTACCCAAATAGGGGGTTCCTTTCAGGGTGAGGATCCTTTAAGGGATCTATAAGGGCTTAGTACCAATATAGTACCCTTGTAGGCAGTTTAGGGCCAAAGTATCTAGTATATAAGTACATGGACCCTTATGGATCTTCAATGGGAGAAGAAGGCTTTTGCTGTGTGTGCCAGGGTGGCAAGGGAGGCGCCCTCCTGAGCCTTCTCGACGTTGTAACCCTTGAACCCCCCAAAACGCTGACCCTGAGCTTCAAACCCGAAGCCCCAAAGCCCAAGCCCAACAATCCAAACCCCCAAGCCTAGCCCTGAACCTGCAGGCAGGCAGGCCAGGACAGCTGAGCAGACATACTTTATGCTATATTAGACTAGATTAGACCATGCTGCTATGTTATACTATGTTCAATTATATTACACTATAGCATACAACTTTATACTCTTTTATACTCTACTCGACTGTACTGTACTCTACTATAGTCCATGACCCGATATGCTTATATGGGTGGTTGTCAAAAATTATGGTCCCGTTTGGGGTACCCTAAATATTAGGTGCCGTACTATAATAGGGACCCAGAAAGGGACCATAATTTTGACAACCACCCAAGTATTGTATAGTATCCTAGATAGTAGGATCCTTATTATAAGGACCCCAAAATAAGGTACCCCTTATTTTCGGAAACTCCCTAAACCCTAAACCCTAAACCCTAAGCCCTAACCCTGACAGCTGAGCTAAGCGGCAAGAGCCATTGTCTGCCCCACCTGTCGAGACAGGCGCAGCAGGAGGAGGAGCCCTAGGAGTCTACTTGCAGGGGCAGGGGACTTAGTAAGGGCTCCTAGAAAGCTCCTTAAAGGGATCTATAGGGCTCCTTAAAGGGATCTATAGGGCTCCTTAAAGGGATCTATAGGGTCTGGGGTTTAGGGTCTACTTGAAGGGGCAGGGGACTTAGTAAGTAGGGTTATAATTAGGGTAACTCCATTTAGGGCACTTATAACTCTACTTACAACCTACTTACTAAGTCCCCNAGGGGACTTAGTAAGTAGGGTTATAATTAGGGTAACTCCATTTAGGGCACTTATAACTCTACTTACAACCTACTTACTAAGTCCCCTGCCCCTTCAAGTAGGCTTTAGCGGTTAGGGGGTTTAGGGGTTTAAGCAGTTTAGGGTTTAGCAGTTTAGGGTTTGGGGTTTAGGGGTTTAAGCAGTTTAGGGTTGAGGGTTCAGGTTTAGAGGGTTTGGGATTTGGGGGTTTAGGGTTTAAGACTTCGGATTTGGGGAACCCCATCAACACAACACAGAGCAGAGTCACCAGAGATTGCTCAAAATCCTAGACCGTACACTTAGATATAGAATATAGAGCCCCGGATAGTAGGATCCTCGACCTTAGGCTTAGATACGAATATAGAGCATGGTAGGATCCTGATAAACCCTAAACCCTAAACCCTAAACTCTACACCCTGAGGGGCCTCTAAGCCCAAAAGCCCTGGACCCGGGTTCTCTGGGCCGCGTCCACTATATGGAGGTCTTACTGCGGTTTAGGGTTTAGGGGTTTAGGGTGGTTTAGGGTAGTTTAGGGTGGTTTAGGGTGGTTTAGGGTGGTTTAGGGTGGTTTAGGGTTTAAGGATTAGGGAGAAATGGGTAGTTCTCTAAACTACGGTTCCTTTTGATGGCTTTTTATAAGGCTGCCGTACTCTTCTGGTGACCTAAAAAGGAACCGGGTTTAGGGATTAGGGTTTAGGGAATGCTTAGCATAGGGTATTTTGGGGTATGTTATAGAATGATGGGGCAAAAGGTAAAACAAACGAAACAAGGAGACAAATGAGGAACGAAGTGCGTGTTCCGTTTAATTTCGCTTACTTATTTAAACCACACGGGAACCTTTATAAACAAGTAATGTTGGGAATTCTTCCGAGCTAGAGCCTACATCCCCACTAGAGTTTAAGAAATCTCGTTTCTTGACCGCCGAAATCCCACATACGGGTGCTATGCTTTAGGGCCTAGGGCGCCTCAATTTACACGCTTTGGAAGGGGCTGTCTGGCGCGCTATCAGGGCACAGGATGCTTGGACTTCGAAGTGGGCTGGACCCTGTTCAGCGCGCTCAGGGGTTTAGAGTTTAGCGCTTCGACAGCGGGTTTCGGGCTTTTTGGCTTCGACTTTCGCAATGTGGGCTCTGGGGCATGCTGCGGAAAGTTTAGGGCATGCAGGGTGTTCCCCCAAAGCTCAAAACAGATCTACTTCTTCACGTGCTGAGAATAGTGCATGACAAGACCCTCAACCCTAATCCATCAAACTCCAGGCCGATGGTGGTTTAGGGATCCGGGAGTCTTTTATGTCAGAGTGGCTTTCAAGCGAGAGAGGGCCTTGGTACCATACTCAGCACAGCTCGCTCCCACAGGAAGCACCGGTCGTCGCGATTCAGGAATAGTGTCCTCCAGGAGGGTCGGGGTTAAGTACCTAGGCTTCGGGAGAGGGGCTGCTAGGTGCTGCGCTGCTGCTGCTGCTGCTGCTGCGAACACTAGTGCTACTAACACTTCTAACTAGTTACTGACGACTGGCTGCTAACTACCGTTTAGGTTTCAGGGTTTAGGGGGGTTGCCTTTTAGGGGTTTGGCCTTTGGCTCATATCAGGACTGTCAGGGATGTCCTGCCAGCACCAGCGCTCTGCGTTCTGTGGGCTCGGACAGTGCCGGACTGCTTGGCTAGGCGAGCCCTTCCAATCCTCGGAGAGTGTTGCGCTTGCGGCATTTCAAGGACACAGGCGGCTTAAGGTTGAGCGTTCTGGGGACGAGGGCTAAATTACGTAAAGGATTGGAATTTTGAAGTTTAAGCTTCAGCACCTCCAGTTCGAGCAGTCTCTAGTCCAGCTCGTTGCTGCGGCTTTGCGCCGAACCCTAAACCCCTAAACCCCTAAACCCCCAAACACCCAAACCCCCTAAACCCCCTAAACCCCCAAACCCCCTCAACCCCCAAACCCCCAAACCCCCAAACCCCCAAACCCCCAAACCCCTNCCCAAACCCCCAAAGCCCCAAAGCCCCAAAGCCCCAAACCCCCAAACCCTAACCCCCAAACCCTGACCCCTAAACCCCACAACCTAAACCCTAAACTTAACCCCCAAACCCCAAACGCTGCCATCGAAGTGTCAGGCTGGCGAACAGAGAAGGCGTCGGCATGCTCGAGGGGATCAAAGCCACTCTGAAGGTCCACCGCCTGCCACAGGGGAATGTACTGTAGGGGCCTTAGTAACTAGAATAGGGTTCCTTTTTTAAGGGTTCTTGAGAGGGTTCTATAAGGGCTACTATATTTTATAATATAGGGGCTTTAATAATTAGAATTGGGTTTTGGGGCCCGTTTTACTCCCAAGGTCCACCGCCTGCCACAGGGTCATGTATCCAGAGACTCCAATATCCCTTAATTAAAGAATATACCTTAAATTATAGTAGGATCCCTCATATGATTTAAGGTATATTCCTGAATTAAGGGATATGGGAGTCTCTGGAAGGATTTTGGTGGTAGTTGCTAGGATATCAATAAGGAACCTGGTTGCAAACTATTCCGGCTTCTATATTAGATGAATGAACTGAAACCAAAACGGCCGATCACCAAGGTGTAGGGCCCTCCTGGGCTCAGCGTTCGGGGTACGTAAACCCTAAACCCTAAACCTTATAACCCTAAACCCGAAACCCTACAGGATTTGGCGCTTGAGGTGTAAGCTAACTTTAGGCTTCGGCGTGTGGTTTGCTCATTGCTCCACTTACCTTTGGTTAGTAGGGAATGGAGGAATGGGGTACAATTATAACTACGATTACTACCGTTCTTCCATTCCCTACTAACCAAAGGTAGGTCCATCACAGCATGCTTACACTTTACGCGACTCCTGCAATCCACAACCCTAGACACTAAACGAGATTCTAAATCCCCGGCTAGCATCAGCATTTTCTTATCCAGATTTTCGTTACTCAGGACTGTGAGCGACGTTTAGGTGAGGCTTGGCTGCTCAAGTAAGAAAGATTTTTAAATGGTCTCCGGATCGCAATCTTCACCAAAAACCCTCTGTGCTTTGCAGCCTGCCCTTATAAAACCCTTGATACTGCTGATGGACAAAATCCTGCATGACCCTAAGGACCCTAAACTATGGGAATTATGGTATATATTCCTTCTTATGGGTAGTGCAGGATTTTGTCCATCAACCGTAGAAGTCTCTAAACCGACCCCCAACACCTGTTCAAGCCAGAGACGAAGGGTCGTAGCACCGATAGGTGACATAGGCACCGAAATAGATAGAATAGGGTTTCGCGGGAATATTACACTATAGCCAGAATGGGATACTAAGCTACTAAGGGGGATACTAGTACTCATCATTCAGATCCCACCAGACTACGGCGAATCCTTGATTCGCCCTCTCAGGCTTGGATTTAAGTCGGAGGGAGTCAGGGTTTGCGTTTTTGAGGGGTAGTGAAGGCTCTGCGGTTGCATTTCACGCTTCTTAAGCCTCCGATATTCTCTACATAAGATAGCCTACACCCTTAATCCTAAACCCTAAACCCTTGACCCTAAACCCTACACCCTTAACCCTAAACCCTAAACCCTTGACCCTAAACCCTAGCCCGCCTGAGTGGTGCCCCATTGGTCCAGCAGCTTAGAGGGGTGCAAAGGGTTGCCCTCCTGGCTCACCTGGGGATAGCTGATGGCTTCCTTGGAGCTATAAGTAAGGCTAACTATACTTAAAACCCATGTTAGGGGACTTATAACCCCACGATGGCTTACTTGGAGCTATAAGTAAGGCGAACTATACTTTTCACTCATGTTAGGGGACTTATAACCCCACGATGGCTTACTTGGAGCTATAAGTAAGGCGAACTATACTTTTCACTCATGTTAGGGGACTTATAACCCCACGATGGCTTACTTGGAGCTATAAGTAAGGCTAGCTATACTTAAAACCCATGTTAGGGGACTTATAACCCCACGATGGCTTACTTGGAGCTATAAGTAAGGCGAACTATACTTTTCACTCATGTTAGGGGACTTATAACCCCACGATGGCTTACTTGGAGCTATAAGTAAGGCGAACTATACTTTTCACTCATGTTAGGGGACTTATAACCCCACGATGGCTTACTTGGAGCTATAAGTAAGGCTAACTATACTTAAAACCCATGTTAGGGGACTTATAACCCGACTTATAACTACCGATGAACCTCCAAGTAGGGTTGTGGACTTGGGGATTAGGGCGTAAGGTTTAGGGCTTAGCTCGGGCTTAGGGCTTAGAGAAACAACTACATCGTAAACCCCTAAATCACTTTGGAGCCCACGTCTTCGCTTTGTCAGGACGGTGTTGGGTTTAGGGTTTAGGGGTTAGGGGTTTAGGGTTTAGGGTTCAGGCGCAACATAAAGACTTTCTGGCAGTGCATGGAAAAAGGACCAAATACGTGGAGCCGATGACCGCAGGGAGAAGTGGCGCTGCAAAGCACGGAACATAAAAAGCCCACTGCGCCCAGGAATGGCACTGCAAAAGCCCTTGAATGGCACAGCACGAAGCACCTCGAGAAATAGACAACGCGATGCCTCAAAACCCTAAACCCTGAACCCTAAACCCTGAACCCTGAACCCTAAAGCCTGAACCCTCAACCCTAAACCCTAAACCCTCAGGCCCTAAGAGTTGTAAGATAGCGGCTCAGGAGATGCATGGACTCAGGGATCGCCCACCGTGTAGGGTTGAGGGAGAGATGTTCATGAGTCTACGACTGTCTGGTGCTTAGTAGGGAATGGGGCAATGGATCCTTGTAGTAGTCCCTATATAATCCCCAAGAGTAGTCCCAATAACCCATTCCCCCATTCCCTACTACAGTAAGAACCAGACAGACGAATTAGGGTTGGGGTTCAGCTATACCCCCTTTCGCACCCAAGAACCAGTGAGACCACACGCTGCAAAGCCTCCGTTTGGAGTCTTAACAACCAGGATAATATTAGGTCCGATTATCATTGCATGGGGGGCCCCCCTTTTGGAAACCCCATTTGCACGGAGAGTCTCAGCATTGCTACTGGTGGTCCTCAACTCCAACTCACCCTCAGAACCACCCAGACGCCCACGACAAGAACCCGAACTAGTCAAATAGCCCTAAACCCAAAGCCCTAAAGCTTGAACCCTAACAACCTGAAAGCCCGAACCCAAAGCCCTAAAACCCTATACGCAAAGCCCTAAAAACCCCAAGCCCTAAAACCCTAAACTCAAATCCCTAAAAACCCTACAGCCAAAGCCCTAAAACCCTAAACCCTAAAACCTTAAAAACCCTAAGCCCCCAAACCCCAAAAAGCCCAAAAAAACACCAAAACACCCAGGCCTGGCAGCGGCAGTGGAAAGGCCGGCTGTCTCTTTTGTAGTCACCTCCCTCGAGCTCCCAGCCTTTAGCAGGCAGAAACCACAAGGGCTTTGGATGCAGGGTTGGAGGTTCAGGGTTTAGGGTTTGGCAGAAACCACAAGGGCTTTGGATGCAGGGTTGGAGGTTCAGGGATTCGAGTTTAGTTTTGATGCAATGTACCCTTTGACTTCTGCACGAAGCGTCCAAGCACAGCTCAGGGTTTAAGTTTGAGGTTTAGTAGGGAAGAGCACCACAAGGGCTTAGGGTGTAGGGTTGGAGGTTCAGGGTTTCGGGCTTAGGGTTTGGGGCTCGAGGTGTAGTAGGGAAGAGCAGAGAAGTCCTCTGTTAGGATATGTGGGCGTGAAAGGGATCTATGACACAGTACTACAAATAGAGTAGGATTTATAGAGGGTGGAGGTGAAGGGTTTCAGGGTGTAGGCCTCCGGAGATTCTGTGGTCTATGTGGGAGTTTCCGATCCGAAAATAGGGGACCCAAATATAGTACCCTAAACTCCCTAAACAATATGGATCCTTATTATAAGGACCCCAAATTAAGGTACCCCTAATTTTCGGAAACTCCCATGGAGATATGGAATTCTTCGATGCTGCTCGGGAGGCTTAATATGGCGGCCTCAATACATTTGAGGGTTCCTTTTAAAGGGGTCTATAAGGACTATAAGGGGTATTATAAGGGTGTAAATAGGGGCCTCCATAAATACCTATACTATTTTAGTGGTTCCTTATTGTAATTATACTACAAGCCTATTCTAATTACTAAGGCCCCTATAGTATCTACTTGTTGAGATTACTGTGTGCTCTTACCGCTTCGAAAGTGTCACGATGCAAGTCCTGCAAACCATGCTACTTTTCACAGAGTCGTGGCAAGTAGTAGCAGTATAGCGGTAGTGGCAGCAGCGAGCAGGTAGTAGGTACTGGGTAGTACGCAGTAGGTAGTACATAGTAGGTAGTAGGTACTAGGCACTGGCTACTAGCTACTGGCTACTAGCTAGTAGCTAGTTGTTAGTCAGTAGTGGCTAGTAGATAATAATTAGTGCTTAGTAGTTAGTCGGGTCGGTAGTCGTCGTAGTACTCGTAGTAGTCGTAGTAGTAGTAGTAGCAGCCGCAGCAGCAGCAGCAGCACTAGTAGCAACAATAGTAGTACTAGTAGTAGCAGTAGTAGCAGTAGTAGCAGTAGTCGTAGTTGCTGTTGCAGTAGTAGCAGCCGCAGCAGCAGTAGTAGTCACTGCTTTTGTTGTTGTCGTTGTTCGAAACTGCCGTCGTTGTTGTTCGGACGGTCGTCGCCGCCGTCGCTGTCGCAGACTCAATCCTCCTAGTAGCAGTACGACCTCGCACGACTACTAAAACTTTCATGACGACTCACGACCCTAAGTGCAATTAGTAAATGAGTAAATAGTATGATGAAGATACTCCTTGTGACGATAAATGTTGATGACAAGCGCTATGACGGTGATGACGAGGATGATTCTTGCTTTTGGCGAGTGTGCTGCACCTACGTCTGCCGGATGATCAAAGAAAGCACGTCCAACAGCTGAGCATGCGGCCAGCATGTTCACAAATGGCACGACCTGCACCCCCCAGCAAAACTACAGTGTTCTCAAGGCCTTATCTTCCAGGCAGAGCCCGGAGGCCTCCGTTTTTCCTATCCCTCCGAAGATATTGGTGAAAGATCAGGGTAAAATAGTCATCGCCATAGTTGGAAAGCCAGAATCATCTTGACCATCGTCATCACCATGACTACTCGCACGTGTAATGCCGTCATGAGTACCACTCTGCTCAGGGACAAAGCAGAACCAGCGCAAGAACAAGAGTCAGTAAAAAGAAGAGCAACTGGAAACCTTTAGCAGCGAATAACGGATGACAGTAAACAAACTAGCTGTTGAACTTCTTCCCGGGGCGTTCTTCTAAAGATCCTGTTGAACGAGGGACCCTCCTCCTTACAAGAGGATCCTACCCAATTGACTTGAGATCTCTTTGGGGTGTGTGCGGTTTGAGGTTTGAGGAGGATTCAATTAAAATGCATTGGGCTAGCTGCCGAGCCCGCCTCACACCATGCGTCACACTGATGATAGGAGTGCACTGCATGGCGAAAGATTGCTGTTAGCACTAACTGATGTCGTTCCTGAGAATGGCATACATAATCGCGCCTTCAAAACCTCAAGCATCATCAGCATGAATATCATCGTCATTCTCCCGGCCAACATCATGCCGATCATGAACCCTTAACCCCAAACACATAAAGCCCAAACCCTAAGCTCTAACCATAAGCCCCAAACTGAGGCTTCATTTTCTGTATGATCTTCGACATCATCTCCACTACCGCTATCCGCTGTGATCATTCGCCAACGTCGCTCACTACGCATCGTCATGGTAGCGAACTTCGTAGCGCAGACTTCAATGGCTGCAAATGCACAAACGGACATAGAAAGCTGAAAGCCGGCAAACTCCTTAACCTGACACCCTCGACCCCCAAACCCAGACCCTACATCGTTCACGCCGAAACCCTGAAACCCGAGAGCTGGAAACCCGAAAACACCCAGCACCCAACACGCCTAGTCAAGCTCTAAACTTGAACGCCTAAACCCATACAACACCTATGATACCCCAGAGAACCTTGTGAAACCTTATAAGCACAATATACAGTCGCATTGCAACCCTATAAAACCATGTAAAATCCGGTTGCAAGCCCATAACAACCCGATAAAGACCATCCAAAAACCGAGTAACGTAGGGTTTTTCGGGGGGCTTAGGTCTAGGTTCAGGATTTTGTAAGGCTAGGATCCCTAAACCCTAAACCCTAAACCAAGGCCGTAACTCCCCGGGCCTCGCTCCAGGTCGTGGATACCAGTGCTCCCGACCAGTGCCTTTGCAAATTTTGGCCGAGGGCTCCATAAGGGCTCTACAAGTCTATAAGGGTTCTATAAGGGTTCCATAAGGGTTCTACAAGGGTTCTATAAGGGTTCTACAAGGGTTCTATAAGGGTTCTACAGGAATTAGGGCTTGGGGTTTAAGTTTCGGGTGTTGCATAAAGTTGTTACAGGGGTTTCTGCTGGTTTGGTAAGGGTTTGAACATTAAGGAATATGTAGGCTGATGCGATGACGCCTTGAAGCGCTTCAGAGGATAAGGGTTTAGGGAACAAGGGGTTAGGGTTTAGGGTTTCGGTAAAGGAAGGCTTACATAAGGAGTGTACCAGGGGCATAAGAGCTGGCAAACATCAAGGAGGGAGATTCGGGGTCGAGGGGCTTACTTTCATGGATACTTTGCAGAGGTAAAAGTATCATGAAAGGCAAGGACGACAGAGGGTTTCAGGGGTTGTGGGACGAGGTGGTTTGGACTCGACTGTTTAGGAGCTTTTGGATAAGGGTTACACAAAGGAGTCTGAAGGCCTTTATTTCTTGTGCAGGGGTGTAGTGGCTCAGATTTTTCGGGGTTCAGTTCAAGGGCTTTGATTTAGGGGTGTAGGGGTTTAGGGTTTAGGGTTAAGGATTCAGGTTGTCGGAAAAAAAGATTCGTGATGCGGTTTTGGCGCTTGGAGCGTCGGGTTTTTGGGCTCGGCTCGAGGGACGAGGGCATGGCATAGCAACGGGGCAGTGTGGGGACAGCAAAAGCAGCGGTACCAACACCAAGAAGAACAAAAAGAGAAGTTCAAGAGCTCTATGAGACAGCCACTCTAAACAGCTGCTGCGTTTCTACCGTCCCTCCCCTTAACTCTAAACCCTTATACTCCCTAGACCTGAAACCTAAAACCCTAAACTCAAACCCTAAACCCCTAAACCCCTAAACCCCTAAACCCCTAAACCCCTACACCCCTAAACCCCTGAACCCCTAAACCCCTAAACCCCTAAACCCCTAAACCCCTAAACCCCTAACCTCAAACCCTAACCGAAACCCTAACCTCAAACCCTAAACCCAAACCCTGAACCCAAACCCAGGGCACTTCATTCCAGACGGTGCCCGTGAGACCCAACGTCCCGAAGCAAAGGGAGCCTCATCTTTCGGCCACTGCGCTCTTCTGAATTCGTTGTAGCAGTAGCAGCAGGAGTAGGAGCAGGGATAGGGGTAGGAGTAGGGGTAGGAGTAGTCGTCGTCGTGGTAGTAGTAGTAGTAGTAGCAGTACTAGTAGGTGGTGTCATGATGGGCATCATGCCATCTCGTGCGATGATGGACATGGTCATGCAAGGAAGGCTGGTGATCTTTAGCATTATGGTGGTCACGACCATGGTGTTGCCTCTGTCGTCTACCGTCGATGGTGAGGGGACAAACCCGATAGTGACGATGATAGTAGCAATGACCATGATGGTCATGACGGCGATGACGCTCATGTTGTCTGTTCGAACTCTACTAGCAATGTTCTTGCACGTTGAAGTTAAAGATGGTGAATGGTGATGGCAAGCCTGATCACTCATAACTCGCTCACACATTGAAGACCTGCTGCGTCAACTGTCGCGATGGCCTTAGCTCGACCCGCCCGTCCGTGGCACGTCCGTACATACCTACCAACCCACCGACCTACCTACCGACCTATCGGCATACATTCAACACAACACCTACAGTACATACAACACATACAACACACACCATACATACAATACACACAGTATCCGCCGACCCCGCTGGGGCGGCGCCCAGAAGTTAGACTAGCTTCGGCGTCAGTTCCATGATACTCAACCCTACTCAACCCCACTCCGCCCCACGCAACCTTACCTCGGCCCCA
>BGNK01001647.1:8807-70856 GCA_003297005.1 Symbiodinium sp. clade A Y106 | reverse complement strand
TACTCGGCCCCACTCGGCCCGAACCCCCCAGGCGATTCCTTTCGGTTTTGGGGTCGGCGGCATTGGCGGCAGCCATTAAATAAACAATACGCACAGCCCATACATACATACATGCATGTATGCATGCATACAAACATGCGAATGCATGCAAACAAACCAGCCAAAAAGCAAACGTACATACATGCATGCATACATACATACATACATACATACATACATACATACATACATACATACATACATACATACATACATGCTGCATACGCGTTTGTGTTCTTGTTTACTCAATGACACACGTACATATACAAATACAAACGTATACAACTATCTGTACTTGCTTGCTTACATACTTCAACACTTACTTGTGTACTGCCGTGTTGAGATACCTACCTACATATGTGCGTACATACCAACGTAGATATGCACACACATACACATACACACATGCATACATACATCCGTACATGCATATGTAGATACATATGCAAGCACGTACAAACATAACTACAGCATACATGCATACATAAATACACACTTGCCCGCTTACTTGTGTACTTGTGTACTTACTTATGTACTTGCTTGCTTGCGGACTTACGCATGTACTTGCTGGCATACATACTGGCTTACTTACATACGTACAGACGGACAGACAGACGCACAGACGGACTGGCGTAACAACTTGGATCACTTATTATGATCATGTTGACTAATACTTCTACTACTATTCTTTGCCTATCTAACCAACTTTCTAACTATCTAGCATCTGTCGGTCGATCTGTCTGTATACCCATGTAGACGATAAATGTACGTGTTGCGGCGTGCACAAACTAGTCTCGCCAGCTCAGATATTCGTTTGCGTCAAAACACCCGGCTTGTCGCCAAGCAGCCATACACGACTGCCGGGAAATAAAGAACAAATGGCAGCCATCCTCACGTCGTTGGAGCTTTGGGTGCACTGAAGCAACAGCTGTGAGTTTTTGGGAGTTCGGCTAGCGGCTAGCATGGAATTACTGTGTCGGGGTTGCCTGGAGGACCCAATCACCGCACATACGGCATACCGGGGTTTCTTGAGATCGATGCAACAAGTGAACTCGGAATCGAAACAAGCGCGGTTCTTCGCTTCAAACCGCGAGCCTTGGGGCCCAATGGGGTCCAGGGCCAAAACAGACGAGCGGCTCAAAAGCAAGAGAGGCCGTGTGAGCACCATGCTCGTCTCCGCATCCCGAGGTGGAACCTGCACACTTCAAGGTTTCGCCAACCGCAAGACCCACACAAGCACTGACGGATTCACAATCGGAATCCTAGCAACTTCCGTGAGTAAGTGCTGAACCCTGAACCCCCAACCCTAACCCAAACCCCAAAACCCCAAATCCTAAACCCAAACCCCAAAGCCCTAAACCCTTAAACCAAACCCCTAAACCCCGAACCCAAACCTCAAAAATGTCTGCTCCTCCGACCGGCTCCCTTCCAGTTGGGCAACCTGCTCTCTGACGCCTAGAGTCGGTCCTGAACCCTAAAGCCCTAAAGCCGTTTTGGTTTTAGGTTTTAGGGTTTAGGGCAAAAGTTTAAGGCTTAGGGTTTAGTAAGGATCAAAGTTTAAGGTCCAGGGTTTAGTCAGGGTCAAAGCTTGAGGGAGGTTTGGAGTTTCGGGTTTAGGGTTTAGGGTTTAGTAAAGGTCCAGGATTAAGCCTGTTTTTGGTATAGGTTTGGGGGTTTAGGGCTGACTGCATCGGAAGCTCTAGAAATTCGAAGGACCACGGAACATGACGAGTTCGTAACCCGCTCCGGGGGGCTCCAACGGGCTCCAAAAAATTTGGGGTTTTGCCTAGGTTGAGGGTCTAAGGTTTAGGGTGTAGAGTTTGTGTTTTTTAATGTGTGACGGGCTTTTGCACCTGCTGCTGCCCACCTCGTAAGGGTGTAGGGTTTAGGGTTTAGGATTTGGTGTTTTCGGGTTTCCGGGTTGTTTAGAGTTTAGATCTTCGATTTTGGGGGTTCCAATGTTTAGGGGTTGACAGGTTTGAGGTAAGGGTTTAGGGTTTAGGGTTCAGGTTAGTGCAATTTAGTAGGATTCGGCCTGTCTCAAGTAAGAAGGGGTGCAGGCAAGAGCAAAACGGTGAACACAGGAGCCTTCATGATGTAGTCCTCCGCCTCCTCGAAAGCATAGGACACGGTGCAAAGCACGTGTGTCACCTGAGAAGAACACCCATAATCGTAGTGATAGCGATAGTGACAGTAATAATCACAATCACACTGAGAATGATAACAAACAAGAACTCATAACAAACATAAGTATACTGACACTAACAACAACAACAACAACAATGATAACAATAATAGCAATAGTATTGAGTTATGACAAACAAAAGATATAATAGTCATGACTCAAGATTAACAACAATAACAGTAATAGTCATGGTGAGGGAAGATCGACCGGCATCTTAATTCCTAACATCGTACAACATTGGAGATCTCATAAAGCCTGAACGCGAAAATAGAGGCAACAGCGAAGCCTCTGGGTTGCCAGCCAGGCCACCGCGAGGTTAAGTAGCTGCAGAGTGGGCTTCAGTGGTACCACGACGCCCAAGGCGATGGAAATCATTAAGCTGACCATCCTCAGGCTGACACCATCGAATTTACAGTTGCAGATTTTACACTTCAAACACGAATTCCTGAACGCTACCCCTACACGCCGAAGCCCTCGAGCTTCTTCTTCGGACAGGAAGCTTTCGTGGTCCGGCTTCGGGCGAGTATTGTCTCTGGTTTGGGGTTTAAGGTTTATGATGTAAGGTTTGAGCTTTTGGATGTAAGGTTTAGGATGTAGGGTTCAGGGTGTAGGATGCAGGGTTTAGGGTGTAGGATGTATATAAGACGTCAGATTTAGGGTGCGAGGTCATGTATAACAAACTCCGGCATCTCATTAGGGTTTCCTACCACATCCAAAATTCGGGGGATCAAGGACATGGCGAGGGTGAGACGCACTGCAAAAGGAACAGCTAAGACTCGGCTGCAACAAGGCGACGAGTCGCAAAGGTTGCTCACAACAGGCAAGCTGGCATGGTGAATATACTGTACTATACACTAGGGCAGACCAGATTGCAGTACACGACAGTATGGTAAAACAAGTACACTTCACCACGGACGAAAGCTTGCAACCTTACGCGGCAAACTTTTTGCATGTAAACATTGGGCATCAGAGAAATTACAAAAAAGAAATGAGCAGGAAGCTGCATCGTGCTTTGCAGAATACTTCGTTACACATGAGCTCTCAGAGGTGGACGCTCCGAGCACGACGTCCCGCCCAGTGCTTGCACAGCAACGCTGGCACTCGATCTGCAGCACAAACTGCCACACCAGAACTCGATACCAAACCACCAGCCGCGCGCCGCAAACTTTCTGAGAGGCTACGGCCTACGGCGGGAACAGCAAACCTTGCCAGCAGCAACGAGCAGCAAATGAAAGCGCCATGTGCGCAACGAACTCACGGAAGGCGCCGGTGGAAGAAGCCGCCGCAGAGTTGCACGCATGCTGCAGGACCGCCCAAGGGCTCTGAAAGTTCAGAAAGAAGATCATGTCCGACGTCCTGGACCAGCAGGCACGCGAGACGCACGTTGCGCACGTCCCACTGCAACTGCTCCTGCAAGACAAGGAGCCTCCAAGTTTGCCCTCGGCCGTACAGGAGGCCGAAAATGTAAAAGCGCAGCGCAGCAAGACGTTTCGGAGCTGCGACGCCCACAGCAGCAGGCCCGGCCTCCTGCGCGTGCACGGCAAATGTCCCAGGCATCGTGCGCCAAAAGAAGGCGCGGGACGCCGACAGCAGCCCGCAAGCAAGAGTAGAAATCTCCTGACAAACTGAAACCGGCAAACTAAAACCTATAGAACCCTATAGGAAGGCTGACCGAGAAACTAGCTTCGACGACCCCTGCTCCCTCGGCGCGGCGTCGGACTGCCGGTCGGACTCTACGTCATCATCCGTGTCCACCAGGTCAGCCCAGCGCTCCCCATGCAGCACGCCACAGAGCAGTGCAACCACTGGTCGGCCTGACTGCCACCAGCCCAAGCTGCGCCTGTAACAGAGCAGAGGACCACATGCCCGAGATTTGCAGCAGAGTTGGGTCAGAGTTGGGCACCTGGCAGCAAGACAATCCGGCAAAATATCACACACTTACAAAAGTTGCTTCGGCGGACTGTCGCTGAACTGCCGAAACTGTGTCTGTAGTATAAAGAGGTCATCCGCCCGCGCTTGTGGCTGGCTTCATCCTGCGAGCCCTTCCTGGTTTTCCACACCAGCGACCCGATGCCAGAGCTGGACCATCAGGCCTGGTCCGAGTCAGAGGAGATGTCGAAAGGTCCTCGAAAAGCAACATGACGTGCAAAGCAGTCACCGTCCTGGGGCGGCGCATGCGGCGAAGAGGGTCTGGCAAAAGCTGGCGCCGTCTGCTGCGTTCTCTTCAGGCTGGAAAGCCATGAGGAAGAACACCAGTCCAGCACGCTGGACAGAGTCCACAAAAACACAGCATCTGGCTGCCTTAATCCTCCATCGCGACGTCGAGCTCGGAGAACAACGGGCCTCCTCAAACGCCAGCGACCCGCCTCAAGTGGACGTCGCTGATCCGAAGAAAGTCCAGTGCCTGTGCAAGCTGTAACTCCGGGGGTTCGTTCTCGTTAAGCGAAGCAAGTCCGACACCCCGCAGTTCAGTTGGTCCGCGAAGGCCTCCAAACTCGCCGGACTCGCCGTATTCACATTCCATGCGCGGCGGAGCCAAACGTCAGCAAGAAGTCCGCAAGGATTCCAATATTATAAGTATTACTCAGCTGTTACTGAGTGGGGGCAGTACCCAAGGTCTACTGCAATAGCCGAGAGGATCGAAGATAATGTCGACCCCGAGACAGAGGGATCGGAATCAGAAGCTTGAAGAAAACGGAGCCAATAATAGGGGGGAGTGGGGCGCCTTAATAATTAGAATAGGTATAATCATAATACGAAGCCCGCCAAATAGTATTGGTAATTATGTAGGCACCTACATTAATCGAGAAAATCCTCAGACCCCCATAGCATCCTTGATCCATACGGCCATTCTGACGGCAACCCTGAGCCGCGAGCCCCATAACTCGTAGTCTCGCGTCAGAATGCCTTAACCTACTAAAAAACCACTTTTTGTTGTGGGCATTTGCTTTAAACCTAATATGGAACCCTACAAAACAGTAGGTTCTGGTAGGTTGAGGTAGGACCACATCTTCTTCATCCTTGGATATCGGGGCTCCCATAAGGGTTCCGTTAAGGGTTCCCTTAAGGGCTCCTATACAGGCTTAAGGGGTATTATGGTGGTTCTAAATAGGGCTCCCTTTAAGAGTATTATGAGTTCCTTTAAGGGTTCCGATAAAGGTTTCTGTGGGGGTTTCTACAACTCAATATTCGCCCATGACTGTGATGCCGAAATAGTCATGATGGCCGACGAACCCTGAGAATCTTACGGCACAGAAACCCTAAACCCTAAACCCTGAACCCTAAACCCTAAAACCCCAGACCCTGAAAAGCGCAAGGCCCTATGCCCGAAAGCACCCAAAACCGCGAACGCCGGAAGCCCCTAAAGAATGTTGAATCAAGGGTTCTAGGGCACATCGTACTGTACCATATTAAGGAGCCCCCACAGTAGTATTGGTAATTATTTCAGCCCCTATATGGGAGTTTCCGAAAATTAGGGGTACCTTATTTTGGGGTCCTTATAATAAGGATCCGGCTATTTAGGTTACTATACTAAGGTCCCCTATTTTCGGAAACTCCCATATTACCCAATCCCTGAATCTTTACGTGGGCCCGGGCACTCCCCGAATTTCAGGCTGAGGTTAGCAGTGACGTACTTCTGCACGTTGAGGAAGATGCGGCGGCCTGACCGGCTAGGCTTTCGGGCTTAGGATTTGGGTGTTTAGGGTTTAGGTTTTTTTTAAAGGGCTCCTTTTCGACTGCAGATTCGAAAGCCTCATTTGAGGGTTTAGGGTTTAGGGGTTTAGGGCTTAGGGTATAGGGTCGAGGGTCAAGGGCTTAGGATTTGGGATATTGGGTTCGGAGGCCGTTACATGGGAGTTTCCGAAAATAGGGGTACCTTATTTTGGGGTTCTTATAATAAGGATCCTACTATTTCGGGTACTATATCAGGGTCCCCTATTTTCGGAAACTCCCCATTCCCAGAGACTGTACAGAGTCACTGCGTTAGGCTATGGAGTCTAGTTCTGCGACCGGTGAAGAGCCTCAACACCACACGGGTTTATACGCCGCATATGCAAATACCTGAAGTTACCCGTGGAGCTCTAGGATTTAGACCCTGAAACCCTAAACCCCTAAACCCTAAACCCTAATGGCTCAGGGCCTTCTTCAATGGCCAGGACGATAGTGGAGAAGTTGTCGTCCATGAGCACGAGATCACCTTGGCATCAGAGCATACCGTTTAGGGTTTAGGGTTTGGGGTTCACGGCATAATGTAGGAATCTGATTAAGTAACCCTGGCCCTATAACCCCCATCATATTCGGATTCATATAAGGACTCAGGGTTTCTTAATCAGGTTCCTACATTACGGGAGTTCTTCAAAACACGCGTGACCCAAATCGCGACAAGGTATGAGGCTTTGTCTGGGCCCTGTTAAGAAGTTATGTAAAACGACGCCCTTAATGCAAGATATGAGGACACCGGAGCCACAAAAAGCAAAAAGCATACCTGAGATTCATCCAGTTTATCCCAGGCTAGTCAGGGCCGCCCGTCAAGGAAGCACGTTCCCAATGGTCCCTCGTTTGAATGAACCTAGTGTCACAACTCAAGACGCGAGACCGAGGGCATCTCTTAACAAGAGATCAAGATCCCTAAACCCTAAACCCTAAACAAATAACCTAATTACCATCTTAGGAGATCCCCCCCCCCCATTTTCACAACTTGAAGTTCTGCCACCTCTCCCCCGCCTCCCATCGAAAGTCTCGGACCACTGAATGGCAAACTCTTGGGCCACTGAAATGCGAATTGCGAAACCCGCTCCGAAAGCACCTTAACTCCTGAACTCTCCACAGCTGCCCAAGCACTTGCGTTTTGGGTGACAGCCGTCCCGGTGATGCCTCCAGAGTGTCATCAGCTGCTGAGGACACCGGATGCACTTGATGAGTATAGCATACATATACGGGAGCTACAAGGGGATGCTAGTACTACAACTACAGCGAGGAATCTTAAGGATGGAGTAAGGATGATGATAGTATATTCACATGGGGAGTATGAAGGGATACTTTCTTTGTAACCATCATAAGAAGCCCTAGCGACAATTGGCTGAATCTCTCAGGTCAACCTGCAAAGCAATCAGCACTACGTGACAGAACGGACGTTGACTAACACTGCGAAGTCGTATACCAGCCATTCTTGCCGCTTGCTTTACAGTTCCCTAAACCCTAAACCCTAAACCCTAAACTCTACCACGGAAAGTGGCCCATGGCCACACTCACATCGGCGTTCCGCAAGGCCGGTGCCTTGGTGCCAAGGGGGTTTAGGGTTCAGGGGTTTTTAGGGTTCAGGGTTTAGGCTTTAGGGTTTTTAGGGTTTAGGGTTTTTGTTTAAAGTTGGGGTGACGTCCTTCTTTGTCGGCCTGCCTGCGCGGCTCCCAACATCATGTTTAGGGTTTTTAGGGCTTAGGGGTTTTAGGGCTTAGGGTTTAGAGGGTTTGGGGTTTTTAGGGTTTAGGGTTCAGGGTTTCGGGGATTTGGGGTTGGAAGCGGTTGTTTCAGAGGTCACTCTCCTCCTCCTCCTGCTGATGCTCCTGCTGCTGCTACTGCTACTGCTACTGCTACTGCTACTGCTACTGCTACTGCTACTACTACTACTACTACTCCTACTACTACCACCACGACGACGACGAGATGGACGATATCTTGCAAACGCGTGCATGCATGCTGCAACCACCGTGATGAATGGAATCCTGCATCCCATTGGCATCTACAGTTGGTCAAAATGTGCAAGCCTTGGGGGTACTGTCGCAAATCCGGCCGACAAGCTTGATCAGCCAATATTTTGGGGGGAGTCTGGTGGTGTCGGTGCTTGTCCTTCCGGTGCTGCTGGTGCTGATTGAGATTTACCAGGTACACTAAGCAAGGACTTGCTTCGGGGGAGTATGCTTCTTGAATGAGCCACGGGCTTAAGCACTGACAAATGCTAGACAAATCTCGACCAACTAGGTTCCTGAGCAGCCCTTTTATAACAAGGGTATCCTTCTTCTTACTATTCGGTTGTAACAAGGGAACCCAAAAACCAAAAAGGGCGGCAAAAGGTTACCACTCAGCAATCTAGCCAAGGCACGTCGTTGACACCGTCCCCTGTCATCGCCACAATATGGCCATCGGACATCAAGGATGCGACTGGCAGGGACACGTACATTAATTTAGGGTTTAGGATTTAGGGTCTAAGGCCGGCTTAGGATTTAGGGTTTAGGAATTTCCGTCACGATGGCAAAGATCACCAGCAGCATCAGAATCATCATAATCTATTCTACCATACTGTATCCGATTATACCTTCGATCATATTATATTGTATCGCTTTATATCATACTATGTTTTGTTGTAAATCTCATACGGCATCTTATCGCTGTCATCATCATTGTCGTCATCATCATCACCATCATCCTTGCTAGAAAGTACAGGGAGTCTACGATTGAATATGGCACTGTCAACGCGTAGCGCTTGCCGCCGCCATTGCTGGATTATGGCTTAGGACTTACCTTAACCCTGAAGAACCTACCTTTTTAGGGTTCCTTATTATGATTTCCTTTAAGTCCTGAAAAAGGTAGGTTCTTCAGGGTTAAGGTAGGGTTTAAGGTTTAGGGTTTGGGGCTGATGCTCAGTCTACGGCGGCTTCGGATGCAGCAGGCCTGTCTGCACATAGGCTTTCGTCGATTCCAAAGTCTCGAATGGCTCTTCTGGCTTTGTAAGGCTCTGAAAAAGCGCTTGAGGCTTGATAGGCTCAGAGCTCTCCAAGCAAGCCATAAACCGCCAAACCGTCAAACCAGGCACCCCCAAAATCCACATGTCGAAGTCACATAGAACATGTACTTACAAGTCATACTTGGAGGTTCATGGGTAGTTATAAGTGGGGTTATACGTCCCCTAATATGGGTTCTAAGTATAGTTACCCTACCTATAACACTACTTATAACTACCCATGAACCTCCAAGTAGCGGAAAACCTACAACCCAGATCCCCGCCTATAGCCACCTTGTCCGATGGGCAAGCCCTCGCAAAGCCTCAGCGCTGCAACAAGAATATCTGGGTAGCTCTCCAACTTGGGGCCCCTCTGCGGTCCCCAAAACAGTATGCCTGCAACAAGTCAACAATCAGAACTCCAATAGCATTGGCAATCAAAGTCACAATGACCCTATCAATGAGAACTGCGCACCCTAACTCACCCTGNCCTCTGCGGTCCCCAAAACAGTATGCCTGCAACAAGTCAACAATCAGAACTCCAATAGCATTGGCAATCAAAGTCACAATGACCCTATCAATGAGAACTGCGCACCCTAACTCACCCTGAACCGCAAAACCTGAACACGCAAAAAACCCTAAACCCTGAAACCCTGAAGCCCTAAAATCCAGAAACCCTAGGCGCTAAAAACCCTAAAACCGCCGAAGCACCCTAAAAACCCTTAAGATCTAAAGCCTTGAANAACACGCAAAAAACCCTAAACCCTGAAACCCTGAAGCCCTAAAATCCAGAAACCCTAGGCGCTAAAAACCCTAAAACCGCCGAAGCACCCTAAAAACCCTTAAGATCTAAAGCCTTGAACCCAAAACAAGTTGAAACCACCTCAGAAAAAATTTAAACCAGAAAGGAACCCTCAACCCGAAACCCTAAATCTAAACCCTAAACCCTAAATCCTAAACCCTAAACCCTTAACCCCTAACCCTAAACCCTAAACCCTCAACCCTAAATCCCAAGAACCTTAAAAGCCGCCGAAGCGCAGCGGGTCCTTCTCACCAGCGATGAGATGCCCTCCTCTGACAAGAAGCTCGGCTCGTGACCATCCTTGTGGGCTCTAAAAACGTGCGGCGGTTCTTGGTCATTTGGGGTTTGGGGTTCAGGAGCTTGGGGTCGAGGGCTCAGGATTTAGGGGTATTTTGGGCTCAGGGTGCTCAGGGCTTTTCTTCGGGGCTCTTGTTTAGAAAACTAATGTAAGTTACCATACAAGGGATTAATATGGCTTCCTTTTTATATGGTAACTTAAATTAAACTCCTTAACGAGAACCCAGTCTTTGTGATTTTTGTTTAAAGCTCCTTTTCCCGTCCGCAACAGGAGTCTTTGTTATTTGGGGTTCAGGGTTTAGGAGTTTGGGGTTTAGAGTTTGGGAGTCTGGGGTTTAGGTTCAGGATTTAGGGGTTTTGGGCTCAGGGTTTCTTAGTTGCTGAGTTCACAAGGCCCAAAAAATGTACACTTTTATGTTTAGAGTGGATAATATTAACCCAAAAAGTGTAAAGTGTATCCACTCAGCTACTAAGGTCTAGCGTAGGGTTTGGGGTTCAGGGTTTGCGTTCGGAGGTTGTTGAGTTGTTGAGATTTCGAACTCAACGAGTCCGGGCGTAAGGCAGTAGATTCCTTCCTATTTAAGGGTTTAGGGGCTTTCGAGGTTTATAGAAGCCTACACTTCTAGAAATGTGGGAATAAGAGTTTGGGGAAACACTTGTAAGGGCTGTATAGGGGTCTTGAAGGGTTGCACAAGGATTCTTTGTAGGCGCTCAATGTCGAGGGTTTTGCGGCTGAACTGTAGGTCCGTCGATTTTCACGGGCTCTTGGACAATTAACCCTTAAACTTGAAACCCCAAACCCAAAAACCCTGAACCCTAAAACCCTAAACTCTAAACCCTAAACCCTAAACCCCAGACCCTAGACCCCAAACCGAATCCTAAACCCTTACTGAACCTCCAAACCTCGAAACCTCAGATCCCGGCGTCAGGCCTGCAGCCCACGGGAGTCATGAACCGAGAGCCTCCGAGAGCCAGTTGGATGCAGCCATGCCTGAGACGATTCAGGTTTAGGGTTTAGGGCTTTAGGGTTTAGGGTTTAGGGCTTTAGGGTTTAGGGTTTAGGGTTTAGGGCTTTAGGGTTTAGGGTTTAGGGCTTGAGGGTTTAGGGTTTAGGGCTTTAGGGTTTAGGGTTTAGGGCTTTAGGGTTTAGGGTTTAGGGCTTTAGGGTTTAGGGTTTAGGGTTTAGGGCTCAGGGCTTGGGGTTTAGAGTTGAAGCCTTAGGGATATGGTTTGGGGTTTTCCGGTGTTTAAGATTTTTAGGGTTTAGGGTTTTTTCAGGGCTTCGGGACTGAAGCCCTAAATGTAAAACCCTGAAGCCTAAACTCCCACAGCCCCTGCAACCCTGAAACCCTCCGGCCCTAAACCCCTAGAGCAAATCTAAACCCCCCATAACCTGAAGAGCTCAGCAGTTTGGTGTTTAGGGTGTAAGGCTTTATTGAGTTAGGGCATCGGGTTAAGGGCTTTAGGGTTTAGGGTTTACAGTTTAGGCCTAAAGCCATCAAGCCTAAACCTTTTGAAGGCCGGTCGGGCCCTTTCGGGTCCGAATCATGGAGGTCACTTTTCACAGCCTTCTGGTTTCAGGGTTAAGGATTTAGGGTTTAGGGTTTAGGTTTTAAGTGTTTAGGGTTTAAAGTTTAGAGGTCTAGGTTTAGGGTTTAAGTTTAAGGGTTTAGGGTTTCGGGCTTAGGGTTTGGGGTTTCGGATTTTGGGGTTCGATGGGAGCCAAACCTTACGGCCACAAGTGCTCGGCCTCGGGTTCTTGTCCTCAGGGTTGTATAAGGCTCAGGGCTGAGAACACCCCGGCGTGGGATAGCTGACGCCCCAAGGGCACCCAAGGAGGTGTCGTGTGTGCCGAAACGGCAATTAGCAGCCCACCTTGGCACCGCCATAAACGGCTGCAGCGAGCGCGGATACGGCGAAGGCTCCGCTTGGGAGCCAGTGTAAGTGCTAAAGCACTTTCTCTGCTTGCTGAGCACCACGGGACTGGCCCCAACCACCACCAGCAGATCCTTTCCCGGATGGGCCGGGGAGGCAAGCAGCAATGGGACGATTGGCCCGCTTCGCCATCTTCGCGGTGGTTGTGGCGTGGGGCCCGCAAGAAGCAGGACTCCTGGAGCGATCGCAAAGGCGATGGCAAGGGCAAGGCCAAGAACGGCGTGACAGCAGAGTTCCCGGCATACGATCGGAAAAGGGCCAATGTCAGGGCAACCGAACAGCCCGATGGGCCACGTGGGGGCGAGGATCCGACCGGAGGAGAGACGTCGAGCGTGACGTCCACGCTCCAGGCGGCGCTCAACAGCACCCGCAAAGCGGAGCAGCGGGTTCACTCCCTGACCAATGCCATCGAGCGGAGGACAGGACTCTGGGCGGAGTACGAGCGAGATCTGCGGGCGGCCTATCGCAAGGAGCACCAACGTTTCCAGAAGGATATGGAGAAGCTCCGCGACGACATGCAGAAGGCTGTGGCCACGCAAGCCGGCACGCGGGCGGACCTGCTCCGTGTCTTCCAGTACGGACTCCGACCTCTGGAGGAGACCGCAGAAGCCGACAGGGCCTACGACAGGATAATGGCGGAAGGCCGAGCAGAGGCGAACGACCTCGACGATCAGGCCGTTCTTCGAAGAGCCTACGGCGTGCTTGGCGGCGATGTGCACATGGAGGCAGGGATTGCGGCTCCCCTTCCGGCTACTGCCACTGTTGGCGATGTGTACGCGGCCCCGCCTGGGCTCGTTGCCCCTGTGAGCACATTGCCCCATGCATGTGCGGGAGTCGATCCCAACTTGGTGGCTTCCGCAGCAAAGTTGCCCAAGGCGGCACCGCAGGCGACGGCGCTTCCGGAAGGATATGCGGGACAGGCGCTGCGAGATCCATATCTCATGAGTCCCAGTGCTCATTGCGCGCCTGGGACAGTGCCCTCCCCAGGGCAGCACTACAAAGGGCCGGATGGCTCGAGGCTGCCTGTCAAGACGAGGCCGCCCATGGGACCGCCACAGCTGGGAGGAACCAGCCTTGGAAGCAAGCTGGATGCCAAGCGGAACGCTATGGCGCCGTTCGGGCTGTCATCGATCTCGCATGCGGCAGCAACCCCCGCCCCGGATACAGGGCCTGCTGGTGCCGGGCACGTGCCCTTTTTGACAGATGCCGAGATTCAGGCACGGCTCAACACTTTTGCCGTGCCTCCGACAGCAGCGATCATCGAGGACGACGAGAACGAGGAGGAGCCGCCCGACACTGCTGTCTAAGCGGTCCGGAAGGTTTTATCGAGCTGGCATCTTGGCGTGGGCTAGGCCGCTTGGTGAGCCCTAGTCCTTGGGGTTCCATGGGAAGGAACCCCCGGACTTCGTCGCACCTCGGGCAAGGCCGGCTCTGCGCAAGGGATATATTCAGCTTCGATAGAGCCTTCCATTTTGGGACCAATGTGAGCTCGCCTGTACAGTTTTGTTTAGTTTCGCAGGCCGTCTCCATTCCTCAGCACTATCTTTTTCTCTGCCCCGGGAGTAAGGGGCGGATGTACCTTCGTTGGGATTGCGTTAGGTCGTCTACCCCTTGCCAAGCTGCGTGCCATTGGTTACAGCGCAGTTTCTCTTGACTGTTGCTGCCTGCCTCTGGCGAAACCCGGCCCCCTTAAACACACTGCGGCCCTATGGACTTCAGGGCCTCCATGCCGTGTTGTGCGCGAGCACTTGCGCCCGTTTTTCCCGCAAGGCTGTAATGGCAGAGTGCGAAACAACCACATCGGTCGCTCTGGGGTGGTGACCTGCCAGCCGCCTCGCAAAGAACTTGCTTTCGCTGTGTCTGGGCATTTGCAGTGCTGCTTTGGCAACAAAGCGACTCCCTCTCCCTGTTCTTTCGGGTTAGGCCCTTCCACCATAGGCCCCTTGGGTTCTAGGGTTTTGGCCCTCATGCCCGAGCATCAGCCTGCCCCGTGCCATGATTATTTCAGCACCCCTTATGTCGTGAAGGGCACAATTCCAAATTTCGGAGCGCGAAACATGCGTATCGGTCGCTCAGGGACGCAGGCCCGTATTGGAATTGATGCCTTGGGACGTCTTGGCCCTCCCAGGCGACCGGGAGCCTCGGCTGAGGAGAAGCCCAGCACCACCCAGCAAGGAGCGCGCAACATGCGTATCGGTCGCTCAGGGACGCAGGCCCGGGCTGGTGGTGTTTGGTTTGACGAGTGGCTGTATCGCCTTTCTCTCAGCGCAAGGGGCCTTCTTGCGCCCTTGTGCAGCATTCTGTTTTGGGGCCTCTTAAAGCTGTGGAGTTGGGCCATCCCGGGCCGACTCACTCCACTAGGCAGGTTTGTGCGCCTCCCCTTTGCAGGACAGCATATAGGGTGCATCGCAGTGGTCGGACGCGTCGCGTCCCCGGGTTCACCAATTTTGCCATGGCATGCTGCGGATGCCAGGAATAAGAGCGGACCTGGACAGAGACGTTGCCTTGCTAACAATAACGGCGGGCTCCTCACTCTCCTTGGACGTCTGCTGGTCGCCCTTGTCGGTTTCAGCTCACTGCCGGTGTCCTATGGCATTCGCCCATCAGGAGTTGCTTCTGCTGCCATGTCCGCTCTAGCTGTTGCATTTCTGCCAACTGGGAGCTGTATGACCAGCGGCAGTGATGATGTTACCGGGCAGGCGTGCGACGACAGGATGTTTTGGGATTCCGGGCAGCTGCGGGCGTGCGTCCAGTGGTGTCGTTGAGCCAGCCACGGGCAGGATTGATAGTCTTGTTCTCGCTCATGGTTACGCCTCCCGCTCTGTCAGCTCCCCTGTCCCAAACCCTGTCACGTGGGACAGCATCTCCAGGGATATAAGAGCCCAACTTACTCATGACATGTTCGGTTTTGGCTTCGACCTCGTGCCGGCTGCTCCTCAGATTGAGCCGGGCTACCTGACAACTGTTGCTGTTCCTAGCTGGGTTGAAGCCTCCGACCAGGCCGTGGTTATCTTGGACTTCACTGACTGGAACGGGCCGGTCTATGCCCTAATTACATGGAGCCACGTCGTACCGGCTGATCTTGTTGAACACCTTGAACGCTACGTTGAAGGTCCCTACGAGATATTCTGTGCAGGGAGGTCAGGCCCCATGCGGCAAGAAGGTGAAGAACTGACATCAGGCACAGTGATTCGGGTATCACCGTTGCATCGGCCACCCGTCTGGGGCCCGACTCTTGCCGAACGTCTCGCCGACACGAGGCTCTGTGCGAACGAATATTGGTGCATGAAAAACGAAGTCCAGAGCGACCAATGGCGCATCCTGGGCGAGCATTGCGCCAGGGTCGTTCTGCACCAGGGAGGCCTCGATGATGCACTGTATAACCATGCAGCCAGTGCTATGCATTGCCTCGTTGAAGCCTTAGCTTTTAGGAGGTTTGAGTGTGCCCTCCCGGCTGGACACCTTGTGCAGTACGGTGCCACACTTTTAGGCGTTGTTGCCGGTGCTCGACGGCCACGCACTACAACCAATGACAGTCAGGGACATTTTACCTTCTTTGACTGCCGACCTGTCGGCGGGTTGATACAGTTCCTCTACACCAGGAACGATTTTGTGCCGATAGCAGGTATGTCTCAGTACCTTGGCCTTCGTGTGCCACCAGGCTACCAGGTGCGGTATCAGAGCGAGTGCGTCCTCGAAAATTACATTCCCACATGTGATGGGGCTGTTGTCACGGTCGCTTTTGTGCCGATCCCAGACGCACCTTCACACAACCCTGGTAACAGCGTGACTAGGCATATAGCTACGGTTGTACTCGCAGGAGGCGGAGCCGATGAGAGCTGTCGGGTCCTGAATAGGCCAGAAGATGTGCCAGCTCAGCAAGGCACAGAGGCACTAACTTTTGGTGCAGCCAACATCGGTGTCAGTATCTTTACGCCGCGCTATAAGGCCGAGATAGTGAGTGTTGAGGTCTTCACACCTTGTGATGTTGACGATTTTTTGTGCGCTGTACAGTCAGCACGGCAAGCACCATGGGCCTTTGCGATCGACCATTTGCTGCCTGTCGATCCACAGCCCTCTTGTAGCTTTGCCAGTGTTCTTGCGATGCCCGAGTGGGCTGCCGCTGAGACCTTTGCCTTGATCGATGCTAGGAGAATTGACGGGCGCCTCTTCTGCAGTGTCCTTGACAATCACCTCGCCAGGCACGATCTCTTGCAGCATGTGGGTGTTGCCGACACACCTGAGCTACACCTTTACATTGCTGGCAAACTATGGCCGAGAGACACCAGCTGCACGATTGCCGCTGGCTGTTTGATCACCCTTTGCCAGGGTGCATCAGGCGATGAGCCATGGTATGTCATTGAAGACTTGCTCGCATCCGCAAACGGCTGGACTCTCCCATGCCCACGATTTCCCGGCCCATGGCCTTCCGTTTTCTGGGTTCTCTCCAATAACGGTTTCAGTTTGTTTGCATACCAGCCGGGTAGGGGGACCTCAGCAGAGGACTTCACCGACAAGGTCTGCCGTACCCTTGGGTACTGTGCTCGTCACACTGCATTATGTTCTGCCTCGCCGCGCATTGCGGATGCGTCTTATATGGGGCAGGACTGCCGCGGCGTAGTTGTTGTTACTGAGAACCTTGCGGATGCAGCTCCGGAAACCACCCCTAATGCGGGGCAGCCATGTGTGGTTTTTCTAGACAGGCGTGCCATTCTCATGGACCCGACCTGGGTTTTTGCTGCGAGCGGCACTCTCAGTGTCGACAGCCTGACTGCCCAGTATGAGGAACATTTGCCGGAGGGCTTTGCCCTTGTCGTCAAAGGCGGGCGACAATTCACACGCGGCAACGGCACGTTTATACAAGTTGAGCGCCGCGATGTGATCATCCTTGAATCTGTGCGTGATTTTCTTCCGGAATCTCCGCAGGCCACCGACAGTAGTGGTGCCGACAGCGACCAGGATGAAGATGGTGAATCATCCGATACCACCTCAGACCCCTCTCAGGCCCTTGGGCCAGCCGATGCGCTTCTGCACCACGGAAGGGATCGCAGTCGCTCCTCGCGGGCTACAGAAAGATACCTTGCAGCCCTCCCCCGGATTGCTCCATGGGTTGGGCCTACCTGCAAGCCTTTTCGTGTTGACGCCCTGGGGCACATTCTTGATGCCTTATTTGGCGACTCTAGGTTGCCCAAAGTTGATGCCAGCACCTCCCTTGCTACAAGTGGCGGTTCCCACATTAGTGCATGGACACTGTGCCGCAACAGTGGAACGAATACGCCCAGTCGTGGGGCGGAGCCGTTACGCGATGTGACTCTCCATCTTGCGAATGGTGGGTCCGAGCGGACCGACGAACAGGGACCCCATCATGATGCTTGCAATACGACTGCGCCACACCGTACTGCACCAAGTGGAACTGCACCCTCAGAAGGCGGCAATGCTGACACAGCCTCAGGCTCGGGAGCTGAAGCGCGACATCGGGCTGCTGTCGTTGCCACCGAGCAGCGGGCACCTGTCTTTGTGACAGCACACTTTTTGGTGATTGCGCAGGACTTCACCCCCGAAATGTTACAGATCCGTTTTCCCGTCCCCAGCAAGGTCGCGGACGTGATGAGGCTGCTGGACGGGGCCAGACTGCCTGAAGCAAGGGATAAATTCCCGAGGTTGTGCCCGGTATTTCCGCAGCCGTGGCGTCAATTGGCGGTCGTCTTGGCCGGGCCGGCCTGGCCCTTCCCAGGTATCCTGGTTGCCGTTGATCTCAGCAATGTTGGTGGCGCTGTATTCGCCCTCGTTTTGCCGCCAAGAACAGATAAAACTGCGGTCATGCGAGCAGCTGGTGTAAGTGCCGACGCAGATGTCTTGCTTTTCCTGCGTGATGTACCTTGGGCTATGCCTGCAGATGCCGCATTCGAGGTCAGTCACGGCGACTTACTGCAGTTCTTACCGGCGCGGTACCCCCTGACACACCCTGTTAGCATTGATGTTATGCTCCTGTCCAGTGCCGATTGGGATCTCCACTGGTTACCAGAGGGGCAATACACCCCAGCTCTCTGGATTCTCGCTGGGCACGAGCACTTGCGGTTCGTTGTCAGACCCTTCCGGAGTCTGCGCATTCGCCAGGACCTTGCAGCGCTTCTGAACGTTCCCGCTGGCGACCTCATTTTGCGACCAGCTTCTCCCCAAGTTCAGAACCATGCGCATCGGGGGCATCTCACACAAAATGTTGTTGTCGCCGTTAGGGCAGACCCAGGGCACACTGGGAGCGACCCGAGATTGCCCATCTGCATCATCGATGCCCGTGCCCTACATTCCGGGTTTGCATGGTATGCTTTACCGGACGGGATTTTGCGTCACAGAACCTTGCTTGACCAATTTGGGGTTAGATGTCCTGCTGGTTATATGCTGGGACGTATGCACCCGAACGGCACCGTCGATGCTATCCGCTCTAATCTTCGGGTGCAAGATGGGGAGGTGATAGTGCTCGTGTTTTTCATTCCCCCTCCCATCGATCTGTCTAGTTCCTCTGATGACGACGACGATGTAGGCTCCGGACGCCCAGAGCCAGGGGACCCTGACGAGACCGAGGACACAACTGTTGGCAGTGCCGACACTGCCTCAGAAGATACATCCAGTGGGTGCCACGGGCGCCCGAACAGCCAAGCAGCAGGAAACGGTAATCCGGCAGCTGCTTGTGCAGACGATAGAGTTAGCGTTGCAGTTGAAATGTGCGGACTTTGCCATTGTCAAGAAGCTCTAGCTGAGAGCCGCCTAGTCCGTACCTCTTTCCTCCGCTTCCTCAATCTCGGTGTTAGAGCTTTGGGCCGTGGTCTGCAGAACCTTTTGTTGCTGTCAATTTCAGGCTGTATAAGTGCCGTATGCTTTGCCTGCCGATTTGGCACGGCTTCCATGGCGCGAATGTGCTACTGCCTCCTGCTCGTGCGAGGCAGTTGGGCCATGCAAACACAGGATGTGAATGCCAAAGTCAGCCCCGAAGCCTGCAGGCACCCTCGCCCAATTCCCACTCCGTGCCGGGCGCTGCAAGAAGGCTTGATGCCCCGTCCCTATGTTGAACACCAGGTCCGGTCGCATATCGGGGTCAAGCATCCTCAACCGGCACGAGGGCTACCACGTGAGGGGGGCCTTGCGCCCGCTCCCAGGGACCTTGCCGTCGCTAAACGCCCGATTGCCTTTTGGAAGCGTGAGTTCTCGATCAATCCGCACCCCACTGCTGCTGAAACCATCCTTGGCAGCGACATTGATGCTGAGCTGGCCTTTGGGGATGTTAAGTTGGGGTTCACTGCCAGGCACCTGCATGCCTTATTTCGACCCCAGTTCCGCACTCTCTCCATCGCCGAGTGCCTTGCCGTACTGCCGCAGGACAGACAACATGCGCTGTTGCGGCTCGTTCGCGGCTACGGGGATGATTTGCCTGATGGTTTGGTTTGCTATACAGACGGGTCGTTCTTTCTGGCGACCCAGACGGAAGACCCTTCAGCAGGATGGTCTTGTGTGCTCCTTGACAAAACTCGCCAGACGTGTGACGTTCTCTCCGGAAAGCTTCCGCCGTGGTGTGCCGGGGCCAATGTGGAACTGTCTGCGTTCAAAGCGGAATGTTGCGCGCTTGCGGTCGCTCTATGGCTGGAACTGCTGTCCTTGAAGGCAGTCCCTTGAGGGTCTTCTCGGACTGCCAGGCAGCGCTGGCAATAGCACAAGGGACGGCCGCCGCCCATTGGGGGGGGGTTGTAGCGGCTGTTCTGGAACATGTCTCCGAGTGTTGCCGAGCTGTCTCCCGGTCGCCCCACGTTCTGACCTACCTGCCGGGTCATGCCGGCATCCTTGGCAACGAGCTGGCGGATGTTGCCGCGAAGTCCGGAGCCCTGTCTTGCGAGCTTGGCCAGCTTCGCTGGACAGCCCCTGGCGAGCCCGACTGGTGGGCCAACAACGGCACCATGTGGTCCTGGGGGTCTGCCGATGGGCAAGAGGGGACGATGCTTTGCCGTCGCCCCTCGCAGTTGACCTGAGCCAGGGGAGGTGTGGCAGGGGACTCAGTGCAGAAGGCCTCCTCAGCCCCTTCCTGCCTCAACAGGGCCCATGCCCAGACCGGGAGCAGCGGGGCACCATCAAGCTCCGAGTCGTCTCCTACAATGCCCTGTCGCTTGCCACCGAGAGAGGCCGAGTCTCCGAGGAGGGCATCGCATTTAGTCCCGCCAAACCTGCCTTGCTAGCCAAGCAGCTTGACTCCGCCGGCATCCATTGCGCTGCCATTCAAGAGGCGCGGACTGCTGAAGGCTATGTCAACACTGGTTCTTACCTTCGATTTTGCTCGGGTTGTCGTAGTGGCCACCTTGGCGTTGAGCTCTGGTTCCGCTCGGGACACCCCCTGTGGGATAACGGTTCTGGCGGCGAGGCCTCGGTTAGGTTTGACTTGGCGCACTTTGTTGTGCTCTTCCAGGATCCTCGGCGCCTTGCTGTTTTATTTCGGAAGGGCGGGTGTCAACTTGTTTTTGCGGCTCTACATGCCCCGCATCGCGGCCACAGCGCTGAGGACATCCAAGCTTGGTGGACAGAAACCGAGGGCCTCTTGCACCGTGTCTCCAGCGGTCGTTTGCTCATTGTGGGAGCTGACTGCAATGCGAGCCTTGGCTCTGTTGAGACGGATCATGTCTCCCATCATGGAGGGGAAGAGCAGGACCAATCGGGAGCGCTCCTCCACGCGTGTTTGCTCAAATGGGGACTACGGGCACCGGCAACTTTCGCACATGTGCAAGAAGGGCCAACCTGGACCTTTGCTCAGCGCCGGAACGGCGCCCTTACTCGCCCTGATTTTGTCTTCCTGCCTGTGCAATGGCACCTTGGCTGGGTTCGCGCGTGGACGGACCCGTCAATCATGGCGGCCAATATGGTCCTGGACCACATTGCCACGGTTGTTGAAGTAACTGTGCGCACCAAAGGGGCTCGAGCTCCCAAGACCTCCAAACCACCCCGAATCGATGTACAAGCGCTAGCAGATCCCGCCAATCGTGACACCATCCAGGGCATTCTGCGTGACGCCCCACGGCCCAATTGGAGTGTGTCGGCCAGCGTGCATGTGGCCACCATCACTTCATACCTCCAGAAGAGCCTCTGTCAGGCTTTCCCCCCAGCCGCCAAGCGTCCCTTGCACCCCTACCTATCTGCGGACACTTGGGACTTGCAGAAACAAGTCACGTGGCTGCGGCGGAAGTGCGCTGCCGTCAGGCAGGCTCTGCACACGCAATTCCTTGGTGCCATTTTCTTCGCGTGGAGGCGACCACCTACAGTCGCGGATGCGGGAAGATCTGCATGGCTCCGTGAGTGGCAGGTTGCCGAGGCACTTTATGGTTTTAGATTGGGGATTCTCGTTAAGGTTCTACGGCATCGTTGTAAAGCGGACAGAGCTGCCTATGTGGCAGCCCTCGCTGACGAGGTGCAAACGGGCACTGTCACGTCCTTTCATGCTGTTAATCGCCTGCTTTGTCGCAGGCGCAAGAAACCGTTCGCTCCGGCAGTTCTGCCTGCGATTCGGGAGCAAAGTGGTGCACTATGCGGCACCCCAGAGGAGGCCACTAGACGTTGGAGGGAGCACTTTAGTGCCATCGAAGATGGGGTTGAAGTCACCAGAGATCAACTGGTTGCCCTTGCTGAAGACGGGAGCTGTATGAAGTGGCCACCACCCCCGAGCATCTCGTCTCTTCCCACTCCCGTCGTCTTACAGCACGCCCTGCTTGCGACCAAGAAAGGCAAAGCCTGCGGGCCTGATGCTCTCCCCGGAGAGCTTGGGCTGTTATTCGCTGACGATATGCAGCAGATCTTGTTCCCTCTCATGCTGAAGCTCGGCCTGCTTGGAGAGGAGGGTCTGGGGCATAAAAGCGGCACCTTGACGTGGCTGTGGAAAGGCCGCGGGTCGCATGCGGACTGTGCATCATACAGAGGCATCTTGCTCTTGTCCACTTTATGCAAGGCGATACACCGCGCGTATCGACCGAGTCTGCGTAATCATTTTACCAGCACCACCTCACCACTCCAGCTAGGTGGTAAACCTGGTTGTAGCGTCATTTTTGGGTCCCATCTCACAAGATCCTTTATGCGCTGGCGGTCCAGCCAAAGCCAGCCCTCGGCTGTCTTGTTTGCGGACGTTTCGTCTGCGTACTACTGCGCGCGTCGGGAGTTGGCATCACGTCCACATGGAACGCGCGCGGACGAGCCTGCTGCCTCGGAGCCTGAAGACCCGCTCACTCTCGCTTATCAGTTGCGGGAACCAAGCGCATTGGAGCAGGCAAATGCACATCCATGGCTCTGTGCAATGACGGCCGCCATCAACAGCAATACTTGGATGCACTTGAAGGACGACCGCATTCCCATTCTCACCAGGCGTGGGACCAGGCCCGGCTCAGCTTGGGCGGATCTCAGCTTTGGAGTCATTATCGGGCGTATCCTCCGTCTCCGAGACCATTGTCGTGCCCCACCCGCTGCCGGTTGTGTGACGCCCTCAGTCCCATGGGACGGGAGTCGTCATTGGGGGCCTGTTGCGGAGCCCAATACATGGATTGCCTTGGAAGATTTGGTGTGGGCAGACGACCTGTCGACTTGCATCAATGTTGATTGCGCAGATGAGGCTGCAGCTGTTGTGGCCTCAGAGGCAGGGGCCCTGACAGATGCATTCCACAGCCATGGGTTTGAGCTTTCATTCGGGCCCCGTAAAACCGCTGCGATCGTGTCTCTGCGAGGGCCGGGGGCGCGTGCCGCACGCCGTGCCCTTTTTGCTGGCAAAGCGGAACTGTGTGTTTTACGTGAGCAGGCGGGCCCTGTTGCCTTGCCACTAGTTGACCAGTACAAACACCTTGGTGTCGTGCAAGCAGGCGCAGGTTGTATTCGGCGCGAAATTCACCAGAGATGCGCGGCGGCGTGGACCGCTTTTCGCGAAGGCCGCACTCGCATCTTTCGCTGCAAGCGGGTGTCATTACGGAGGAGAGGGATCCTCCTCAACATGCTTGTACTGAGTAAGCTCTTGTATGGCGCAGGGGCATGGCCTCCGCTCAAGGTTGGGGAAATGAAGAAATTCACAGGGGCCCTTTTCTCCATCTACCGTGCCACCCTGGGACTGCGTGCCACGGACGACCAGCGTCTCTCCGTCTCCGCCATTTGCACACTTCTTGATCTTCCAGCCACGCTGTTGAAGATTGAACAGTTGCGATACCTCAAACAGCTATGTTGTACTGCCCCGGATGTTCTATGGGCCCTGCTCAGGTGCGATGGACCATTTCTTGGACTGATCAGAGACTCTCTCCAATGGCTGTACGCCAGAGTCCAGAGCACATGCGCATGGCCTGACCCCAATACACATTGGGAAGCATGGAGCTGTTTGATCCGCGATCGACCTTCCGTCTTCACAGGGCTGATTAAGCGTGCACGCGGCATTGAGCTTTGCCGCATCAATTGCTATGCCGCCTTGCGTGCCTTGTACCGGACCATCCACCAGGCCAGTGCGGGCAGCGAACTAGCTGAAGTCGTGGAGGGAGCTACTTGCACGGAGGCGTGCCTTATCTGTCGTAGGGGATTCGTGAGTCGCGCAGCTTGGGCATGCCACTCGTCCAAGAAGCATGGATACCGCATCCCTGCTTCTATTCTTGTCGGCCACAAGGGCCGTACTCTATGCGGGGGATGCGGGAAGGTTTACGCAACATCTGCCAGACTGCGGCGACATTTGCTTCATGCGACAGCTTGCCGAGCTAACTGGGGGGCGTTTCAGCCTGATGAGTGCGACCCGCCTCCGCAGCCCAACCATGCCGAGCCACCCACACAGGCTTCGGGACACCTTGCCTCCGATGTCGTGGGAGACGACCCCGCTGCCTACAATAAAGGGCTGTTTGAAGTGCTCAGCGGTCTCGAGGCTCCGACTGCTGAAATCGTGTGGGAAAACGTTGTCGAGTTTGTTGAACCTCTCGATATACTGCGAGCCACTGTCCGAAGGTGGCAGGCTCACCTGTGCGGTCAAGCCGGGGTTGATTCCGCAGCGGAGGACGTGCTGTTGATGCTCGACCCGTCCCTTTGCTGCGACTCCTTTGGCTCTTCACGGCCATCCGCAGCCTCTGCTGATTGCTTCGGGGATTTGCCGGGACCCCTTGCCGAGCCTATCTCCTTTGTTCTGTCAGGGCAGGCATATGTTTTCCGCCTGGACGCTCCCCCTTGCTCGTCATTTCAGTATCCCTTCATTGGAGGTGCCACACTTGCTGCTGCCAAGAGGCAGGCGGCATATGTTGAGGCGGTTTGCGACGTACTTGGAGCTGCTGTACAGCAGGCGGCCATATCCCGAGTACAGATCATCGCGGACAGCAAGACGCTGACTGCTTTGGAACCCGCAATGACGTGGCTTCTCTCCATAGGGTTTGTTAGGGGCAGCCCAGGTCTCTCAAGCCCCGACGAGTAGTTTCACTCCAGAATTCGTTTTTGCATTAGGCGCGACCAACGGTCTCTAAGCCTGCGGAATGAAATGTATAAGGCTCACTATACATGTGCTCTAAAGGTTTACTACAAGAGCTACGATTCTTTCAGGCTCACTCTCAAGGAAAGCCTTTTGATCCCTTGAAGGAGCCCTTTGAGGAAACCCTATAAATCCCTTAAAGGAACCCTTGAAGGAAACCCTATAGATCCATTAAAGGAGCCCTTAAAGGAAACCCTGTAGATCCCTCAAGGGCACTTCGTGAGTTACTATGAACCCCCGCTCAAGCCAACCTTTCCCTGCCGCTTGCCTCAGCCTCGGCCTTCGCTTGGGCACCTTCGGCTGAGTACTATCGTTGATGATATGAATCCTGCATTACCTTAATGACCCTAGACTATGGGAAGTATGGTGTCTTCCTCATTATGTGTAATGCAGGGTTTTATCATCAACCGTACTCCTCTTCCTCCTGCTGCTGCTGCTACTCCTGCCTTCAAGCTTCGGTGTTTCTCATCTGCTCTTTTCACGAGTTTAGGGTTCAATTAGGGTTGAGGTGTTGGGCTTAGGCTTAGCTCCCGACCTGTCGGTGCGACCTCACCCTGGGCCAGAATTTCGGAAGCTCGGCGGGAGATCCGACGCTCCCGAAAGCAAGTCCTCCAATCACGGTCAGCTCTACGGTATCAGCACACGTAGAGCTAGCAGCAACCGGTGGCAGTGGTAGTAAGTAGCAGGAGTAGTAGTAGCAACGCAGTGCAAAAAAATCGGCGTCACTCGTGCCGTTGTCAACAGTGTGAGGCTCGACGTCTTGCGACGGTGATCAGGACTCAGCTTCTTAAAGCTTGTCGGCACTACCTTCTTTTGGGATATTCGACCTGGCTTTCATTGTGGTCGCGGTCGTCAGCAGCATCGCAATAGTACCCTCACCACTTTTGCTGCATGTCTCGTTCTTGCACTCATTAAAGCGAGCCATCATAGTCCCACCGTCGTAGTCACGGCCGACGTCTTCGGCACTATCATAACCAGTACGTTGTTCACTATGCCAGTTCATGTTCCCAGCTTTGCGAGTTTCAAGGTTGGCGCTGAGGCCGAGGTCCGGATTTCGAGGGCTCGTGGATGAAGAGAGTTCCGCTGCTGGTCGCTATAGTGCGGCTACGCGACCTGTTCAAGAGCATGGTAGCTGCTGGTAGTACTTGCTTATGGAACAGCACCCTAAACCCCAAATCCCACCCCAACCCCCTGCTCCTGCGCGTGGCCCCTGCATCATGCAGCTGACTGCAGAGGGCCGTGTACTTCAGAGAGTCCTCACCTGAGGCTTCGGCTGTTTCAGCCCTTTCGCCAGGGGTCTATAGTAGTAGCCAGAAAGTTGGAACATCATTATCCTCATGCCTTAAGGTAAAGTATAAGGGATCCTAGCACTAATCCTCCTAAAGCCATGTTCCAACTTTCTGGGGTTCACTGTAAGAGGCAAGAGGGCTCAAGGCTTAGGATTTTAGGATTTCAAGATTCGGGCTTGGGTTCCGGGTTTCGGGTTTCATCTTTTGGGTTCGGGTTTGGGTCTGGGGTTATTGCGAAAGAAGAGATAAACCTACTTGTCGGGTATCATGGGGAACCAAAGGTTAACCTTTGTCATAATATAAGGATTTCCTTAGGGATTTTAATGCCCCAAAAGGTTAAAGGTTACCTACTCTACTACGAGGTAAAACCCCTAAACCCTACCTTAACCCTGAAGAACCTACCTTTGTAGGGTTCCTTATTATGATTTCCTTATATAAGTCCTTAAAACGGTAGGTTCTTCAGGGTTAAGGTAAACTCTAAACTGCGGATGTTCAGTCACAGGGGCCCTCTTCGAGGATGCCAATCTGCTTGCCGATCGCCGCGGCAGTCTCCCGCTGGTCCCCGGTGATCATCACCACCTTCCGTGCCAGCTAAGGGCTCAGAGGGAGAAGGGCTCAGGGCTGATAGGTTTTAGGATTTAGGACTTAGACTTAGGGTTCTGCGGTTTGGGGTTCAATGCGTCGGATTTAGGATCTCGGGTTTTGGGCTCTGCTTCCGAGTTAATTGATGATTTCGGGGCCAGAAACCCAGAAGCTTTCCAGTGTCGGTTTCGCAGGATTTAGAAGGTTTTGTTGTGTAAGTCGGGTTTAGGGTTTAGGGTTAGGCTTAGGATTTAAGGGTCTAGTGTCTAAGGATTTGGATTTAAATAGGGTCTAGGGTTTCGAGTTTAGGGTTGCAGGACTTCGGCACCACGCGACCGCGGCCTGAGCAGAGGGACCGGATCATCGAAAATAGCTTCAGGTTCCAATTCACATTTAGCTATCTAGGAGCTTGGGGCTAAGTCTTGTCGAGCTACTGACAACCCCAGACCCTAAACCCTGAAAAAGCATAAACCCCTAAATACTGAACCCTCGGCAGATATCCACGGTGGCAAGTTTGGATGAAGTGTTCTGTTGGTATACCCTAAACCCTAAACCCTGAACCCTAAACCCTAAACCCTGAAACCAACCCAACACAGATCTGCTGTCAGCCCCTGATCTCAGGATGCGCGTCTGCATGGCATTCGCAAGGTTCTGGGCCACAGAAAAATGTAGGTTCTCACAGTTGCTGGTACTTCGGTTCAGAACATACGATCGCAGCTTCGAGTGTGTCAAAGTAGAGATACTGCAGAATTTCAGGTTGTACAATTTTCAAAAAACCGTATCCTGCTGGAGATGCAGGCAGACGACACCTAGTTTTAACCCTAAACCCTAAACCCTAAACCCCAAACCCTAAACCCCAAACGCTACACTCTAAAACGTTGAGCCCGCCCCAACAACGCCCGACAAACCGAAGACGAGTTCCCAGCCCTGAAGCCGGATCTAGGGGCTTTAGGGGTGTACTAGATCTACTATAAGGGTGACAAAAACTAGTATAGTTACTATAACTATAATGGTTACTAAAAATCTTATAGTTAGTTACTATAACTATAATGGTTACTAAAACTATTATAGTTACTCCAACCATAATAGTTACTATAACCATAATAGTTACTATAACTATAACTATAATCGGATATCCACAAGAGCACGGTTCGTCATAACTCAGACCCCCTCTTTTGAAGGCCTCAACCAACTCCCGCCTGAATCCCTGCGCGCTGGCACTTGGCAATGCTGGGGGGCACGGAGGCGCGAGGTGGGTCGAAGATGCCCCAGAGGCTGATCCTGGTTTCACGGTTTAGGGTTTAGGGTTTAGGGTTTCAAGGATAGCGGACTTTAGGGTTCTAGGTTCTGTCTAAGTCTAAGGGATTCAGGATTACACCCTGAGACTACGCCCTGGTTCCAAGGAAAATCGCACTGAACACGACCTGGCAAGCTGTTTTTTGCGGTTGCTTCAGACAGGCTTTTGAAACGGACTCCACCCACCCCACCCACCTCATTGCCGTGGGAGGGCAGGGTGCAGCACAAATCCCTGGTACTACACCCTGCCCCCGCCCGCTCCCCGCACCCCCGCTGACCTCCCCCGCTGCATTCTACATAGTACATGTGTGCATTTCTCACGCGGTGGAGGCCTTCAAATCGAGCCCAAACCCTCTCGGTTGCAGCTGCACATGCACACCGCTTGAATCGAATCACAGCAGCTGCATCAGCCGTAAGTTCCCATATTATAGGTGTTGCATAAGGGCTATATAAGGGTTATCTAAGCATTCTATAAGGGTCATAGATGAAGGATTGGAGGGTGTGGTTCTGGGGTGTCGTTCTGAGTCCCTTAGACTAAAGCCCCAATGTAGTGCTTGAGGGTTTGGGTGTTTCGTGGTGACAAAGGACGCGTAAAGAATGGCGCATTACTTGTTCAGCCCCCGACAGGGCTCGAAGAGCTGCAAGAGTTAGAACTCAGAAGGGTTCCGGGTCTTTGTTTATGGCTTGAGGTTTGCTGTCTCGTTCATGTGTTTGCCCTAAACCCCAAACCTAAACAGCCCAAAGAAAACTAAACTTCAAAACCCCTCAGCGCCCCAACGCGATACGAACCCCCAAAGCCACGACCCTACACCACTCGGATTGTTGCGACCTTGCCCCCTGTACCTCAAACCCCGAACTGCACTCATCTTTAGAATCCCCTGAATCCTAAACTCCGAACACGAACACCTACATCCCAAACCCTGAAGCCTAAATCCTAAACTCCCGAACCTAAACCACAAACCCGCAAACCTATATCTTGAACTCCTGAACCCCGAACTCTAAACCCTGCGCCCTAAGCCCAAAACCCTGAAAGCCCCAAACCCCTAACCTTCGCCATACCCTCCTACATGAACTCCGAACCCTAAACCTTAAAACCTAAGCACTGCACTCAGTAACTCTGAATCCTACACCATGAGCCCTCAACCCAAACCCCGGGTGCCTTTTGGGGTGCACCATTTCTGCGGCCAGGCAACGGGCATAGCATCGCCTTCTCCTGGAGGAGCACCTGGTTTCGGGCTAGGGGCTTTAGGGTCTACTTGAAGGGGCAGGGGACTTAGTAAGTAGGTTATAAGTAGAGCTACAAGTGCTCTTAATGGAGTTACCCTAATTATAACCCTACTTATAACCAGCTTACTAAGTCCCCTGCCCCTTCAAGTAGGGTTTACATTGAGGCTGTAGGCTTTAGCGGTGGAGGGCTTCAGGCTTCAGGGTCCGTGGTTTGGGGTCTAAGGGTTTGGGCTCTTTCTTGCAGGGCCCCTTTTCGACCCGCAGAAAGCAAAGGGTGGGCAACACGACCCACTCTTCAGTGGAATCCGCCCAGGCCGGACACTCACCCGCGACCACCGACACCCACCTGTCCTGCTGCTCATTCAAAGTCACAGCCCTCTCTCCCTGAAACCGGTCCAACCGATTCGCCAGCGACCAGTGGTTTAGAGCTTGAGAGGTTTAGGGTTTCAGGGTTTGGAAGGCTCAAGGGTTCAGGGTCGAAAGTTTAGGGGTAAAGGCTTCCTTGTCCTGTAGGAGCACCTGGGTCCTCGTTTAGAGGTTGTTGGTAGCGTCTTTAGATAGGTCTATTGTATAGCTTACACATCATACAAGGACTTTATATAAGATGGTTGATGGGTGTGGGTTGAGGTTTTTGGGGTTTGGGGTGGCGAGGGACGTTCAGATAACTGCTTCGGCCTCAGCGGGTGTTTGTGCGAGTCATGGAGACCAGCAGAGGAAGCTCGCTCGTTTTGGTTCTCACAGATGTATTCGAACATTGTCCTTAAACCCTAAACCCTAAACCTATGTCAGGACTAGTCTCACTGGGACTCCGCACGATAGCCGGCGAGTTCCCTTCTCATGCTGTCCACAGGCCATGATGAAGAGTCTTAGGGAATGAGGGGGATCCGTCACTACCGAGCCTAAGTGGTAAGTTTAAGGCTTTAAGGTATAGGGTTGAGAGCTTCGGGCTTAAGGGGGTACGATCCACTTTCCCGAGGCTTAAAGGGACGCAAAGTTCACAGATAAACCCGTAAACCCCAAACCCGCAGAACCCTCTAGAACCCTTAGACAACCTCTGTAGAATCCTCCTAGGATTTCCTATTAAAGCCCTTGTAGGCCCCTTTAAGACGCCTCCAGCCGGTCGTCGGCGCCTGCTGCCTTCTCTAACGCTGCAACGTCAACGTCGGTCCTAGGGAGGGCTTGTAAAACTGTTTAGGGGTTAGGGTTTAGGGTTTAGGGGTTAGGGTTTAGGGTTTAGGGTCTTGAGTTTGGGGTTTAGGGCTCAGAGCTTGGGGTTTAGGGTTCGTGGAATTTTAGAGTTTTGGGGTTCAGGGCAGAATTCAGAGCTTGGATTTCGAGTTAGAGCTTCAGGGTCTAGGGTTTAGAGTTTGGGGTTTAGGGTTTGGGGTTTCGGGCAAGTTCTCAAAACCGGAACATGGGCCTTAGATGATGAGTGATAGGCTTCTCTCTGGTTTTGCGTCCAACTGAGGGTTTCAGGTATCGAGGGGAGCTGCAACAATTCGAGATTTTCTGGTGTGAAGATTCAAAGCTCCGGGGAGTTGGGGCGTCTTCAAGGGTGATTCAAGCAAGTCTTCACCTCAACAGCTCACCAGTCTAAAATTCCTAAAATCTCGTGTCAGCACGAGTAAAGTGATAGTGAGACAGAGGCACACAGAGCAAGAGAGAAAGAGGAAGAGGAAGCGGGAGAGAAGGAAAGAAAGCCGAGAAGCACTGATGAAGAGAAGGAGCAGGGCAAAAACTCTGCAGTGACCACTCCTGCCTGACTTTCCCTAAACCCTAAATCCTAAACCCTCAGGGTTTAGGGCTTTGATGCCGCCAGAGCCAGCTCTCACAGACACGGTAGGAGCGGAACAGTTGGACGCCGTGACGTCGACGCACAGGGGACATCTGAAATAGAGTTCTGAAACTGCGGAGCGGTTTGCAGAAGCGGGCAACGACAAACTGCTTAGCAAAAAAGACCGAAAAACGCGTCTCAAGCCATACCCACGATAATGTTTTGCGACGAGCTGTCTGTTCTGTATACTTAGTTAGGTGGACAGCTCACTTCACAGAGAAAGCCGCTCATGGGCCTCCGCGAGCGTCCAGAACCGTGAGGTTCAGAGTTCCGGGTGTGGGAAGCAACCCTAAACCCTAAACTCTAACCCTAAACCCTAATCCCCTGAACACGAAACCCCAAACCCCACAAACCCTGATCCTTACTTAAACCTTAAGGAAGGATTTTAAGGATTGGATTCCAGCCGAGCATCAGCGGCCGTGCTGCCAAGAGAACACTGCGCAGGGCCTGGCCAGAAGACACGTCAGTCCAGGATTCGTGGGGCCCCTTTTAAGGTTTAGGATTTGGGGTCTAAGGAGGGCCCCTGCTTCGTAACCTGCATTGACGGCATGAGGGGTGTTTCGAAAATGAGGGTACCGTGTCTGGGGGAGGTGCTTCAAGCACGGATCCCACTGTTTAGTGTCTATACTTAGGTCCGTTTTTGCTGAAAGGCAAAACGCTTAGGACCCCAGAGAATATAATATAACATCACAAGCATCTCATCTCATATCAAACATGTATATATATATACACGTATATACATATAAGGGAGGTTTCCCGGCTCATGGAAACTAGGGTCACTCAAAGGGTTGGAAAGCGTCAAAGTGTCCAAGAAGACGACTGCTGAAACCTTTAGGGCCATTACCTAAATCCTTAGCCCTAAACCCTAAATCCTAAATCCCAAAAACCCTAATAGAGAGGCCTTAATAATTAGAATAGGGTTTTGGGGCCCATTATACGATAACAAGGAGCCCCCAAAGTAGTATTGGTAATAATTTGGGCCCCCATATTCCTAAACCCTAAACCCTAAACCCTAAACCCCTAAACCCTAAACCCCTAAAGCCTAAACCCTAAACAGCCAGGTACGATTGCCCAGTCGTGGCCTGAATCAACAGTCTGCCACGGCCTGAGAACCGACTGCAAAGACTTTCTGCGAACGCTGAATTTCAAAAATCCCCCCCAAGCGTTAAAGCCCCTAGATGTACTTGGAGGTTCATGGGTAGTTGTAAGTAGGGTTATAAGTAAGGTAACAAAACTTATAACCCATATTAGAGGACTTATAACCCCACTTATAACTACCCATGAACCTCCAAGTATTCCCTGCCGTGAAAACCCCAAAACCCGACAATCCTTCAGGCCACACCCCCTGCCGAGCACGCTCGCAATGCACCCGCCTCCCCGGCCAGTTCGGCATTACGCCTCTGTAGCAGCACCTCAGCTACCCAGCTGCACGTCAAGATCTGAAGTTAACAGTTTAGCGGGTTTAGGGTTTAGGGTTTAGGGTACAGGGTTGAGGATTGAGGGATGGGGTTTGATATAGGGGCTTTGATAATTAGAATAGAATTTTGGGGCTCCATCTAGCATACTTAAACCAGGGACTAAGGGGGGCACGCTGTTGCTAACTCTTCCGAGCTCCCAAAAAGATCGATTGGGGTGTGCGTTTAGGGTTGGGGGTGTCTGGATTCAAGTCCTTTGCCGGAGTCCTTTGGCACGAGTGCCTCTACACACTGTGCAGTGTAGGGTTTCGTGTTAGGGGCTCAAGGTTTTGAGGTTTTGAATGTCTTGTTCATGGTTTCTTCCTGTGCTTTAAGCTTGGATGCATGGGATTTCTCTGAGTGTATCTGTTCGAACGGGCAATACAATAGCGACAGCTGCTTGCACTACACTTATAACTAAAATTACCTGCTCTACGTGTACTACAAGTAGCACTACCGGAGTGACTATTGTGCTATGGATGTTACAACAAGACTTCTGATGACTATTGTGGCAAGTATGACCGTTAGGACAACCATTCCATTAACCCTACAACCCTAAGCCCTGAACGCCTAAACCCTTAAAGCTACCACTAATCACTAAACCCAACACTCTTAAACACCCAAACTCCGAACCGCCTTACTACACTTACTACACCCGAGAACATCCCAGATGCCTGGTCCGAGCTCACCATGGGCCTCCCAGGTATGTGAAGCGCGCCATCCCTGGCTGGGGGCTTGCCAAGGCACTCCGACACCCGCCCCAAATAAAGATCCCGGAGCAAGCAGTACTAGTCGTCGTCGTAGTAGTAGCAGCAGCAGGAGTAGTAGTGGTAGTAGTGGTAGTAGTAGTAGTAGTAGTAGTAGTAGTAGTAGTAGTAGTAGTAATAGCAGTGGTGGTGGTGGTGGTGGTGGTGGTGGTGGTGGTGGTGTTGGTGGTGGTGGTGGTGATGGTGGTAGCGGCAGCAGTGGTAGTAGCAGTAGTAGTAGCAGTGGTAGTAGCAGTAGTAGCAGTAGCAGTAGCAGTAGCAGTAGTAGTAGTAGTAGTAGTAGCCGCAGCAGCAGTAGCAGAAGTCGTAGCAGCAGCAGCAGTAGTCGTCGTCGTCGTCGTCAGCGTCGTAGCAGTGGTCGTCGTGGTGGTGGTGGAATGAGTAGTGTCGCCGCGGTAATACTAGTACTAGCACGAGCAGTAGCATCGGCACTGAACCCTGCACCCACAACAGGCACGCCGACAATGCATCTTGCCGCAGAGCGACATGCATCGCTTGGTGGGGCAGTTTGGAATCCATCATCTTTGCTGCCCTTTTCGGCACCGGTGCTTTATTCAAGACATTGCCAACAACCGGGAAAGTGGACGAAGCCCTCTTACTCAAAGGGAGTTTGGTGTTCCATGACCTTGTCCCTTTCTCGAAGGTCTTTGCCGAATTTGGTGACCCCGATCTTATTGCAACATCTCCAAAGGTCGGGTTCAGGGATTGCGGTTTGGGACTTGGGATTTAAGGTCTGCAGTTTACGGTTTGGTGGTGTAAGTTTAGGGTGCGGGGTTAGCGATCGCTTTGCCAGGCCTGATACGATCGGAAGGCCTGCCTCAAGCTGGCCTTTCATGCCTGCCCGTATCCCTGACCATCAGCCCTGAATCCTAAACCTAAACCCACAACCCTTAACCCTTAACCCTAAGGCCACAAACTCCAACCCTGAACCCTCAGCCCGAGTGCCCAGGACCCTGGACGCTAAGCCCCTAAGACCCTAAACTTTAAACCTATGAAAGGCCTCGATGGAACCCTAAGACGTACCCTCGACCAGTGATGCCAAGTCCTGGAACAACCATTATAGTCCTAAACTGGGGTCTAAATTGGTTGCTTCCAGGACTTAACGCAGACCATTCCCGTCCCGTTACAGGAGTCGGCCTGTTGTCGTAGCAGAAACCATAAAAACTCCAGATGCAACCCTGGCCCCCGAACCGCCCTCAACCCGAGACGCCAAACCATCCGCATGCCTGGACCCAAGCTTTGCCCGAAGCCCTGAAGCCTAAGCCCTAAGCCCTGAGAGCCCAATACCCCTTAATTACGGAATATGGCTTAAATTATAAAGGGCTTCATATTATGATTTAAGCCATATTCCTTAAGTAAGGGTATTGGGCTCTCTGGGAGCATCCCTCAACCCTAAACTTCCCGAAACCCTAAACTTCTAAATTCACCAAATGCCAAAAACAACACCAGCGAGAAGGCTGTTCGAAATTTCTTCCGCTTGCCTTAGCCGCACTTGCCAGATCCTATACCCTAAACATCCCTCGACAATAAACATCCCTAGATCCTAAACTCGACACCAAATGCCAAAACAGCGCCACTCGGGGGGGGGGGGGGGGCTGCTGCACGAATCGGGCTGCCCTGGCATATCAGAAACCTGGCAAAACTCCAGAGGACGATACTGTAAACATGGGCCTCGTGCCGTCATGGTGGGGGTACGTAAGACCCAAAAGGCCTAAATTGCCCAGAGACTCCAAGATCCCTTAATTAAGGAAAATGCCTTAAGGAATATACCTTAAATCATATTTTTTTAAAAGTAAGGGATATTGGAGTCTCTGGGTGGTCTCTGGACCATCCCAGCCCCCTCCCTTGCACTAGGAGTCGAGGATCCAAGTCTCTCGCAAACTGAGGGTTTCCTACGAAGCTAGAGCCCTAAACCCAAAAGAAGCCTTGAAGGAACTCGAAGACCCCAAACCCTGTAGACTTAATGTAGCGTAGGACCCTAAACCCTGAACCCAACAGACACCTTAAAAGCTTAGTTGCTGAGTTCATAAGGCCCAGAAAGTGTACACTTTTATTTTTAGAGTGGGTAATATTATCCCAAAAAGTGTAAAGTGTATCCACTCAGCTACTACGCACCTTTAAAGGAACCCTACGACCGCCTGCACCCTGAACCCGCTGATGCCTCAGCACCGGCAGCGATCCTAGGCATGCTGCAAGCCTCTCCGGCGCCCCCTGCACAAAGAAGCTCAACAAAGGTCGCCACACTTTGGGGTTTAGAGTTGAGTGTTCCGGATTCAGAATGTAGATCTTGGGGTTTAGGGCTCAGGTATCGAGGTACAGTTGTTCGGGGTTGGGGTTTAGAGCAACGGGTAGATTGTAAAGCCTCCTCGCCCAAGCCTTAAACCCCGAAGCGATTCGGAGCCTCCGGAAGAACCCAGAACCCCCTCCCACCGAATACCCCTTCTTGAACAAATGTGTTTTAACTTCAGAAAAAAGGCCTCACGTGACGCAAGGAACACCGCTCGGCTAATCGAGTTTGGAGTGCCCGAGAAGGACTGCATGGAGCTCTCAGTCGAAACTAGAAAGCAAGACATCGAAACCCTAAACCCTAAACCCTAAACCCCTAAAGCCCTAAACCCTAAACCCTAAACCGCAAGACATCGAAATCCTAAACCCTAGACCTTTCGGCACGTGCCCCAACCCTAGGGCTTGGCAAACGCCCCAACCTAAATCCCAAACCCTAAGCCCTAAACCCCAAACCCCAAACCCCTAAACCCTAAACCCTAAACCCTGAACCCTAAACCCTAAACCCCGAAACACCCCTAATCCCCGAAACCCTCTACCCAAACCAGCAGCCTTCAGCAGCGCAACGTGCGTGGCGTCCGCGGGGAGCTTCAAGCTCTCCAACTCCTGAGGAAGGGATCCTTTCAGGCTTCCTTCAAGGGATCCTTAAAGGCGTCCTTCAAAGGTTCCTTGAAGGGATCCAACCTGCCTGTCACAAACGCAAGCCTCGACGGCTGAACACAACACTCGCAGATACAAAGCCTGGTTTCTTGTTAATTAATGGACTTACCTGAGGCTACCATGAAAAGGAAACCATGTTTGTTTACTATAACACAAGTCCCTAATTACTCCGGTAACTTCTTTAACAAGAACCCAGAAACTGCGTTGGATTTGGGCGGGTGCGCGCACGTGTGCAAGTAGCAAAATTGCTCACGACAAACCGAAACGAACATAATAGTGACTGCCCTGGCAGCTGTCAGAATGGGTAACAGCTATGACCAGTAGGAATTGTCATCATTACCGACACCACCTTCATGATAACCACCATCTTCACCATCATCACATCCGTTATGAGCATGAGCAACCGAAATAGAGTCCAAAATCGTAATCAGCGAGGGCACGACAAGCAAGGCAAATATAGCAAGGATCTCAGTATTATCGCAAAGACAACAACCGCCATATGGGAGTTTCCGAAAATAGGGGACCCTAATATAGTACCCTAAATAGTAGGATCCTTATTATAAGGACCCCAAAATAAGGTACCCCCAATGTTCGGAAACCCCCATATGACTGCAAGACTGATATGATCGTCGTACTGATACAAAGGGTGATGATACCGGCAGTATCTGTACCACTGACAGTCCAAGCGGGAAGACCAAGAGTTTAAAAAAACTGTCAACGGTCAAGTCAAAAGCAAGAGAGTATTACGAAACAGCCATGCTAACAGCATGAATCGGAATAGCACCCATGATCGTCGCACCAGTTTGCTAAATTAGATCATACATACAATAGTGCTGCAGAGGGAACAATGCAGCGGTAGTCACAAGAACAGCACGAAAAAATCATCTAAACCCTAAACCCGCAGCCGTGGCAGGACTACAGTAAGGTCATGCCTTTCCGTCTTTGTGTTTGTGTTTGCTCTGCAGGTGTCCAGTTTGTCACTGTCTCTGCTTTCCCACTTGACCTTGCAATCCCGATCTCAGGTTTGATCCTCACTGGTATGGTTTGCTCTATCCATATTATCCCGTTCCCTGATTACAACACTATGCTGATAAGTTAAAAGACTATATTACTGTTTTGCTATACTGCTGTATCATTATAGAATTACTCAATGCCTGTCTGTATCCCGAAACCCCTGACGCTCTGCCTCGATCCATCAGCACCACTGTAACACATTGTTGCTGGAAGGGCAATCTGGACAGGCGACCGCCGTGGCTGGCAACTTGTGCACGGTGACTGCCATCTTCCGCACGTTGTTGAACGGAACCTCCTGCGACAAGACACCAACACGGATGATATTTCCTTTCTATTGCAACGGGAACACTTTCTTCGGGATCCTATGGAGACCGACACAGATGGGTTTGCGGATCAAGCATGGGCATGTGTTGGAGCCACAAGGCCGACATGCAGGGCTCATACGAAGTGATACAAGAACAAGAGTGAGCTGCACTGTCCCTAAGGCGGCCTTCTCATAGAAAGAGCGAAACTGGTCTGTATGACGTGACGATGAGATGATGGTGGTGATGATGATGATGATGCTATCCCAAGGCACGCTTAACATGAAGGAGCTCACGGAGCATACGTCCACTGTCGCCACTTAGCGAACGATTCGACTAGATCGTCTTGCTGGCGCTCGCTGTTTGAAAAACCCAACTTTGGCGGCAAGTGAAGAAAACGACGACAATGATAGATGACGCTGATGCGGGTGAGGATGACGGCAAGGACGATGACGCTGAAGCGGATGCTGATGATGGCGATGATGATGACGATGATGATAACAGCGATGATGATGATGATGTTGTTGATGATGATGATGATGATGACGACGAGGATGATGATGGCGATGATGACGATGATGACGATGATGACGATGATGACGATGATGACGATGATGGTGGTGGTGCTGACGATCATGATTCGGTCAGGATCATGCTGATGGATAATGATGGGGGATTCCGCAAGAATGAAGACTACAAAGTATGGAACAACGCTACGTTAGGCCTACAAACGACGTCAATAGCAGAGGAAACGAAATCCCAAACAGTGAAGGACCATATAGCCAATAAGCCGCCAGAACCCCGCGAACAGCTCAGCGTACGCACCCCCCCACCCCCGCACTCTGCGCTCGCGCTCTCCGCGCTCGCGTGCAACATGCTTCCCCTCATGTACTGGCGGCAAAACGCTCCCCCGCGGTCGAGGTGCAGAGGCACTGCTTCTCCCCACCGGAACCTGGGACCAGGGCCAAAATGCTTCCTGCCATGTATCCGCTGGATTCAGAAACATGCCCCAAATGCTGCTACCCCCATGCACTGGCGGGGTTTAGACATTGCGAGCCCACAATGAGGAGGATGGAATGAAATTTTCAATGAAGCATGCTTTCCTGAGGACACAGCTGCGCCGATCCTGTGTAATTAATGGGACATGAGCTGGAACTATGCACCGCGCCACACCGGCACCACCGTCACAACGCTAGCAACAGCAACAACAATTTTAAGAAGTAGAACTCTAGAACAAGAACAACGAGAAAGAATAAGAATACTACCAGCAGCAGCATCCGCAGCACCAGCATCAGAACAACTATGAAGCACAAGAGGGCGAACAAGAACAACACTAAACAAAATTCGACAAGGAGGCAAGGGCGACAATGAAACACTAAACCCTAGACCCTGAACCCCAAACCCTGAACCCTGAACCCTCAGCCCTAAAACCCATGTTCTGGCAGCTCCAGCGCGGGGATCCGCGGATGGCTCTGCCGCAATTCGCGACCTCAAGTCCGATCCTAAACCCTAAACCCTAAACCCTAAATCCTAAACCCTAAACCCTAAACCCTAAACCACTTGGGATTAGGGCGTCGGGTTTAGCACAAAAAGGTAGAAGGGCTCCATAGGGTTCCATCGGGTTTTTTTACGGGTTAAGGGGGTTTAGGGTTTTGGGCCTGAGGGTGCTTTGGACTTAGGGTGTTGGGTGTTGGCGTTAAAGGTTAAAAGTTTAAAGTTTAGGGTTTCAGGATTTAGGAAAAAGGTTAAAAGCTTAGAGTTTAGGGTTTCAGGATTTAGGACAAAGGGTTTTGGTGGTGAGGTTTATGGAGTAGGTTTAAGGACAGTTCAGAGTGAGGGGTTTGGGGCCTATGGCGTCGCATACATAACGCCACGGAGACATGTAACTACTAAGGGTTTCGGGGCCCGTTATGCTACAAGTATAATAAGGAACCCCCAAAACCGTATTGGTAATTATTTAGGCCCCTATATTAGTGTTTATGCTGCAGGTTTCCGGTTTAGGGTTTAGGGTTTAGGGTTACGATGGGAAGGTGAGAATTCGTGGAAACCGCAGCGGCAACCCTCAGCCCGACCCAACTTTACGACACGGGAGAATATTGATATAGGAGCCTTTATACTTGGAACAGGCTTCCTTTAAAGGGGTCTATATAAGGGTTACTATAAGGGCTCTATAAGGGATTGAGGGATGTAGGAGCCTTAATAATTGGGATATAGGGTGTTGGGGGGGCCCATTTATACGTTAATTATATTAAGGAAACCCCAACAATATTGGTAATTACCTACTTGTCGGGTATCATGGGGAACCAAAGGATAACCTTTTTCATAATATAAGGATTATATAGGGATTATACTACCCCAAAAGGTTAAAGGTTACCTACTCTACTACTAGGATTATCTAGGCTGCTCTATTCGTTTCGCTCCGTTGCTCGCATGCTCCGAGGAGGATCCCTCACATGGCAAAGTAGCCCCGAATGGAGCGCCGAACGACCCAGGGGTTCTCTCGATCTGTACACACCAGACCATACCTACCATACGATACCATACCATGCCATGCCATGCCCTCCCATCTCATCATCTCCCCTCCCATCCCACACACACGCACACACAACAGATGCAGCTATGCATGTCTATGTCAGTATACACAAGTACAGACAGGATGATCTTGCTGAGCTCCGTTGAAGGAGCTTGCTTTGAGTTACAATAACTTAGGGCTTCAAGGGTTCCTTTCAGGTTTTAGGGTTTGGAACTAAGTTTACTTACAATAAGCGGGATGTATGGCAAATAAGATGGCTTCGTTAACTTATTACGGTACCTTGAACTCATATGGAAAATACTATGCTTTCCTGGTTGTGGCACAATAACTTAAAGTAAGGCGCATTAAAAAGAGCCCAGCTATTCGAGGGCCCCTAAATTAAACCCTACACCCAGCTAGCCGAGTAGGGCCCTGACCTGCGTCCGCATCTTCGCTGTATCCGCCTTTGGCTGCTGCGGACTTGATGGCCTCAAAGGCGCTAGAGCTGAGAGCTCCGGGTTTAGGGTTCAGTACAGCAGGGTTCTCGAAAAGGGTTCCTACAAAGAGTTCAATAAGGGTTATGTGTTGAGGATATAGGGCTGCGGGCTCTGGGCTCAGAGGTTTAAGGTTTAGGGCCTCTAGGGTTTGTGGTTTGGGTCAGGCCTGGCCCAACCCTTTGTTCTGTGCTGCACTCGACTATTTCAGGCAAGATGCAGGCTTCATGAAAGCCCTCTAAGGCTTTAGGGCTCTTTATAAACACAGTCTGTTTGGCAGGGTCGTTGTAAACACCCTCTTAGTGTAGGACTATTTATAAGGCAATGGTCCAAGATATGACAACTACCAAACAGTTGAGAACTGTTCCTGGTTAGGACTAGCAATTATACCCGAAACCCTGAACCCTAAACCCCTGTCTCCGATGTGAAAACTTACCCAGCCAAGTAGGTTTCGGGTGTTGGGGTTTTAACCCTAACCCTAAAAACAATCCCCTAAACCACCCCCTAACCCCTTGAACCCTAAACTCCAAACCCTTGAGGGTTCGAGGGTCAGGTTTAGGGTTTATCATGGTGTATCGGATGAGGCATTGATGGGCGGCCAACTCCGCTGCGAATGCTTGGGCCCATTCTCAGTCTGGGAGTATGGAAGCAGTAATCCTGTTTGCGCAGAGAAAGCTTTTACGAGCTTCGGGGTTTAGGTTTTAACAAGAATAGTTCAGGGCACGTAACAGAAATGGGTGCATTAATGCGGCAGAACTTCTGAAGCACCAAAACGAAGAAGAGGCGCTGCTTCCGTAGGATTGCCCTTGGCTTCCCAGACGGACGTTCCGGCGTTCCTCTGCAGGCTGGTTCCTGTCCCACACGGGTTTAGGGTTTGTCTTTACAGGATCTTGTTGCCGAACAGCAGTCCGGGTCAGGATAATGGTTTAAAGTTTGGACTCTAGGGTTTAAGTTTAAGGGTTTAAGATGGACCCAAAAGAGCCTTCAACAGCTGTGACCGTGGCCACAGGTTTTCCATAACTCTAGACGCTAAACTTCCACCAAAGTGCCAAAGCTTCATTCGGAGCCAACTATATACTATAGGGGCCTTAATAATTACAATAGGGTTTTGGGGTCCATTATACTATACTTACAATAAGGAACCCCCAGAACAGGATTGGCAATTATTTAGGCCCCTATATTATGCACTATACAGGAAGACCGTTACTCAGTATTTAGAAAACCCCCAGAAGCCTCGCGAGCCTGCGTTAGGGCATACATAGCCTCGAAGGTTTCGGGGTTTGAATTCATGAGGGCAACCCCCAAAGGCCTGAAGGTCCCAGGAGGGTTTTGGGGTCATAGTTAGGGCTTTAAGATTCAGGGCTTAGGGTTCTCAAGAACTCTGCAGCTCCAACTAGGAGCAACAGAGACCACCGTAAAGGTCCATGTAGGTTCCTTCAAGGGTTCGTTGAGGGTTCTCTAGGACTTGTTGTAAGGTTTCAGGAGGTCCACATTGGTAGAAAGTATACAGTTAGGCTTAAGAGGACTTCCTGTAGTGACATTAGGCCGAAAGTATTTACTATATAGACACATGGACCCTTAGGATCACTGAACCCCCAAACTCTACCGCCTCCGCATCGGAGAACCCGAAAACTCCATGAAGAAATGCCTATCTGTTTAGGGTTTAGGGTTTAGGGTATGGCGTATAGGTTCAACAAAGGCGGCGATGCAAGGTGAAGAGTTGAGAAACCTTCCAACCTGATGAAGTAGCCGAAGGACCAATGTCACTAGTGTTGCGTAGCGTTCTTTGGGAGGGTCATTACATAAAAATGCTGCTATATACATATATATATGTATAAAGACATAGACATAGGCATTGATATAGAAGTAGACATAGACATAAACATATACATGTGTATAGATATACACAAATATGTGTCTGTATACACATATGTACGTATGCATGCAGAAAAGTGTGCGATGGACCCGTCAGATGTCAAGCACATTTTCGCTTATAAGCGACGAGAGTCTTGTAAATACCCGCACTGGGACAAAGTGCAGAAACAGACATGTCCCGCCGCCACAGGGCCCAATATCAGCGTGTGACCCCCTAAGAGCTGGTCTACATCAATGACAATTAACTATACTAACCACAATACAGATGGTCATAACAATACTAGCTATGGTAATAATGAGAAGACTTCTGTCTTATACTACTACTTACATCACTCTAATCTACACCCTAAACGGCTTAAACCCTGCATTATAGTACCCTTATAGATCCCTTGTAGTAGCCCTTATAGACCCCTTTACAAGGGAACCCTATCAAGCAACCCCGATTCTTGATGAAAAAAGGCCCCCAGATTGCACCCTAAACCCTACATATATCGGCCGTGGGTCCGTAGCAGCAGAGGAACGCAGCGGCCAGGTGGGCCGAAGCAAAGTGCGAGTCTAGGTCCCGAACCTCCCGGGCTCAGGGGGCTCTGGGTTTAGAGCTTAGGGTTTAGGGTTTAGGGTTTAGGGTTTTGAGTTGTGGGTTTAGGGTTTTGGGTTTAGGGGTTTAGGTTTTAGGGTCTAGGGTTTTGAGCTGTGGGTTTGGGGTTTTGGGTTTAGGGGTTTAGGGTCTAGGGCTTAGGGTTGATTTTTTTAAGGTTTGGGTTTAGGGTTCAGGGGTTTCGGGTTTAGGGATGCTACGGCGGGGGCGAGGGGGATGGTTCTTACAAGCAAAGCTACTGGATGCCGAAACTCGCATCAGACTTGAAGTGGCACGCCAAATCGTATCAAACCCGGTCTCGACAGTAAGGTACCTTTTAACATCCCAGCACCCGCGACCAGGCCAAAGCCTAGCTACCGAACTGTTGTGATTCCAGGTGGAGCGTTGGAAATCCTGTAATGATGAGACTGGTTCTACATTCGCCTTCCTCTGTGCATTCGCGAGAAGTCAGACTGGTTGTAGTTGCTCATCAAATCCCTGGAAACCTAAACTAAACCCCCACAACCTCACCTCCCCAACAACCTGAAAGACAACCCTAAACTCTCGAACCCTAAATCCAAAACTCTAAACCCTAAACTCTAGAACCCTACACTGCCGCCAAGCCACAGACTACGAAACCATAAACCAAAATCCTTGAATATCCATAACCCCTGCGCCCTAAGGGCAACTAAACTCATCAGCTCGAAAACCCTGAAGGCAACACACTAGTAACACCCAAACCCACGCTAAAACCAACATAAAACCCTGATAAACACCCGTATAACAACTTGAAAAACGTTGGAAAGTCCGGATTACAGACCCACAACCCCTAAACCTCAAACCTCAAACCCTAAACCCTAAACCTCAAACCCTAAACCTCAAACCCGAAACCCCAAACACGAAACCCGAAGCACCTCCGAGCGCACGTCGAGCACGCCCAGGTCCCGCAGACCAGGCTCTGAGAAATCCTGCCGTAGCGCCTGAGAGTGCAGGGTTTAAGGGTTTAGGGTTTTAGGGTTTTGGGTTTAGGATTTAGAGTTTGGGGTTTGGGGTTTTAGGGGTTTAGGGTTTTAGGGGTTTAAGCGCCTGAGAGTGCAGGGTTAGAAGTTCTGTTGGGGTTCAGCCTCTTTTAGCGTCTGCAGCCCCAAGAACACGTGCAACCGGGGTTTGAGGGTTTAGGGTTATTTCGTTTAGGGTTTAGGGTTATTTCGTTTAGGGTTTAGGGTTATTTCGTTTAGGGTTTAGGATGCGGGGTTTAAGGGCTTAGGGCTTCGGCTTCAAGTAGGCCATAAACCCTGAACCCCAAACCCTAAACCCCGAAACCCAAAACCCTACTATAGGGGCCTTAATAATTAGAATAAGGTTTGAGGCCCATTATACAACAATTATAATAAGGAACCCCCAGAAGGGTAATTGTTTCGGCACCTATACTAAACCCCAAACCTCTAAACCCCAAACGTCTAAACTCATAAGGGACCCTTAGGGGGGTAACGGGGAGGGGGGTAGGGGACTGTACTTCCTTAAATAGACCTAATAAGGTCCTTATTATGGGCATTAAGGCCCCCTACCCCCTAAGGATCCCTATGATAAACCCGAACCCCAGATCTGAATTCAACATAGAGCTTGGGCTTGAGTGGGGCTTAGGAGTTTTGGGGTTTCGGGGTTTAGGCTTGGGGGGGGTTGATGTTTGGGGCTTAGGGTGATTGAGGATTTGATATCTGGGGTTTAGGGGGTTTGGGGTGTAGGGTTTCGGGGTTTCGGGTTTAAGCGTCAGGCGTGGGGGTTTGACTTTGGGGTTTAGAGGTTTGGGGTTTAAGGCAGGCTGGGTTAAGGGTGTACGTTATAGGTTCTGTCCAGTAAAGGCTCATAGGGTTCAACGCGGTGATTTTGGTTTTAGAGTCTTTAGAGGCAACCAGGGGTTTAGAGGCTATTTCCAAGGTTTCGCTTGCGGAAGACTGGTGGGTTCGGGATGACGAGCCCGGTTTAGGGTTTAGGGTTTAGGGTTTGGGACGCGCAGGTCCGAATATAATGGCAATCAACTGAGGTTTATGACGGAGGTGCGCCACGAAGACACAAGGTGCAGGGATGTAGCAGATTCCAACGATGCATCCGGTAGGCCAGTTCATTTTGCTGGGGTGTCGGCACTAGCTGCTCGGCGAAATATGAGGGAGTTAAGAATTGGAATAGCGTTTGGAGGGGTATGGTGTATTATAAATTATAACTATACTAAATGGCTTTCGAAAACATTGCCGATTATTCTAGCAAACACTAAACCCTCATGGATACTTGTTGGCTTTGGGGCTTGGAGTGTCTACTATGCCAGAATTCTACTAAGGAGCCCTTAACGACATTGCTGATGACTGAAATCCCTTTATGATTTGTTGGCTTTCGGGTGGGGGATTAGGGTGAAGCCGGGCTGCTTGAGTCTCAAATCGACGGTCCATGCGCTGCTTGTGCTCGTGTCTGCGACGGAAACGGGAAGCCCAAACCCCAAAAACCCAGGACGCGGGGTTCCGGAGTGAGGGCTCGGGGTTTGGGGTTTCAGGTTTCAGGGTTTAGGGGTTGTGGTTTAGGGTTTAGGGTTTGGGCTTAGGGTTTAGAGCTGAGGGTTTGGGTTTAAGCCTGAGGGCTTAGGTCTTCGGATTATAAAGGGCCTCATATTATGATTTACGCTATATTCCTTAATTAAGGGGTATTGGGCTTTCTGGGCTGAGGGCTTGCAGTTTAGGGCTTCTGTTTCGCCAGTTTTGAGCTGAAAGCACCAAAAATGCCACATAACATAAGGACCATATGTAAAAAAACACCGAAAATGCGACATAACCTAAGAGTCATATGTAAGGTCCTCTGCAATCCCTCCATCGCCGAAATATACGATCCGTATGACTACAGTAACCCCCATAAAGTTGGAAACCGGATTAAGGCCAAATAGTGCTGGAATTCCCTATACCTTACTCTTAGGGATTGAGGCTATTGAGTTTCCAACTTTGGGGCTTCTACTGTATACGATCCGTATGACTAATTTTTTTAGTTTTGGGGGCCGGAAGTCTGTCAAAGCCAAACCTCGAGAAGATTTGCGTAAACCTCTGGGTTGGACACCTAGTCTTTAGGATTTAGGGTTTAGGATTTAGGGTTTAGGATTTAGAGTTTAGGGTTTAGGGTCTGGGTTGGACACCTAGTCTTTATGATTCAGGGTTCGGGGCCGGGGGCGTTTCGGGTTTAGGGTTTAGGGTTCGGGGCCCGGGGGGGTTTAGGTATTCGATTGGGACTGAGGAGGCTGATGACCTTACAATTGGGAGCTCGCGTGGCGGCAAACATGGGTAGGGGACTTTGGGGGTCTTTCAGGTTTGGGAGTTTAGGGACAGATGAGGGGGGCTGCACACAGACTTCTCGCCGATGTCTTACTACGCGTTTAGCCCCGGAACCCTAAATCCTAAAACCTGAAACTCCCGACCCTAAAGCCTCAAATCCTGGAAACCCTACTTAGGCCCCAAAGATCCCAAACCCTAAAGCTCTGAACCTGAGCCGTAAGTTCCCATCATCACAGCCAGGTGTCGTCAGCCCGGCTGTCGGGAAGACGCCCCCATTCTGGCTCAGGCCCTTGAGGGGGTAGAAGGACAGCGAGGATTCCCTGGCGATAGGGTTTTACTATAGGGGCCTTCATAATGAGACTAGGGTTTTGGGGTATATTTAGACTATAATGACGATAAGGAACCCCAAAATAGTATTGGTAATTATTCAGAACCCTGTCTTACCAAGGTGAGGGCGAGGGTGACAGTGAACATGAGCATGAGGGTGAGGGTGAGGTTGAGGTCAAAGGTGAGGGCGAGGGTGATGCTGGGTCCCAGATGCTGATGGTGACTGCGATGGTGCGGATGCTAATAAGGAGGGGTCAGAAAAAAGAACCGGGAGAAGACCGCAAGCATGGTGTCATGGTGAAGAGCATTAGCTACTACCACTGCCACCGCTAGCAAACTTCTCAGTCATGGTTCATAATCACCTGCATGTTCTAATGCTACCGATGATACCGTGAATGCTCGACTGTTTCTGCTGGAATGGCTGCTGCTCGTTCTTTTCGGTTTTAGCCTTTATAGCTATACCTTTTTCGCTCGTGATATGCCCTTGTTGATATGCTCCTCATTCGTACAGTTCGCGCTTCTTTTGCTGCGAGGCTCCATCCTACTAATGTTCCTATGGGTATCACCACAAGAAAACTCGAGGACCCTAAACCTTATGAAGCCCTAAACCCTAAACCTTAAACCCTATAACCTTAAACCCTATAAACCCTAAACCCTAAACCCTAAGCGCTTCTCACAGCGGCCTCACCGACGTGCCCGCTGCGCCCACGGCATCATCCTGGCAGATGCCCATCACCTCGTGAGCTGCGGGCGGGAATGAAGAGAGTGGTTCTTCGCAGGCGAATAGAGCGGCCTGAATTTGCAGGGGTTCATGATTATAGTTATAGTATGACCCCATTCTACTTCTTGGGGCCCTAAGGCCCCTATATTATATTCCTCTGCTTCCTAAAAAGCGAGGACAGCTGCTGCAGCAGTACTGTGACTGCGATCTTCTTACGCACGAAAGCTCGGCCTAGCTCCCACAAACCCAACCTGAACCCCGACGTCCTGGGGCCCCCACACTCTCAAAACCAGGCTGAGTCCCGCACAACGCTGGCCGCCATCTTGCCCTGCAAAGATGTATAAGGGTTCTATGAGGGATCTATATAGGGGGTATTGGGGCTTAGGGTTTTGGGGTTTAGAGTTTAGGGTGTGGGGTTTGGGGTTTAGGGTCAACTAGAGTAACTAGAAAGTGCACGTTCCTCTGTTTCTTGCAGCTGGTTTTACAGACTCTAAGTCCTCATCATGACGCTGTTTGCGCTGCTGTAGGAGCAGCAACAGTAGCTGCAACAGTGGCAGTCGCAGTGGCAATAGCAGTGGAACTCGAAGTGCTGTAGTAGTAGTAGTAGTAGTAGTAGTAGTAGTAGTACTTGCACTTGCACACGCTGCTCCATCCAAGTGAGAAGCATAGCGAGAGACAGGTGTTATCCACCCGGCGGTTCTGTTGACCACTGCGTCCTATGCGCATCTCCAGAGGCATCACGGCTAAGACCGATAAAAAGTCCAGGACATAGACTATGCAAAAACACACGACCTAGTCAAGCTCATTTAGAGCGAAGACCCGTCGCGATCTGCTCTGTTCCCTTGCAGCGCTCGTCGCTCGCACACTGTGCTGTTTTGAGCCAGCAGCCTCATGCCACTGCGACCGTGCCTCGTAGTTCCCTGGCTGTTCAGGCTGTTCAGGCTGCTCAGCAGCAACAATCACGTCCAACGCATGATTGCGAGTTGTAGCAAAGTCCGAGCTGGGTCCAGCTCCGGTTGCAGTGCCGCCACCAGTAGTGCTTTCAGCTTCATCATCACTGATGACAACTACACCCGAGAGGCTATTCCCCATAACAGAAGGCACTGCTGAACCACTCCAAGAGGCATTCCAAGGAGCACCATGTCCAAGGCGCACCAGACTCTGGCATCTTCTGCTGTGTACCCCCCCCAGAGAGGCCTTGCATCTTGAGCAGCAAGCATCGTAGCCGGGGCCGGTGCGTCGGCCGCAGTTGTGTGTGCCGCACAATACAGCAGCAGCCGGGGGGAAATGTCCCCGTGCTCGCCCCAAACGCCGTTGCAGTCGCTGGCATCTCCGAGAGTGTTCTTGGGTACCATGTTGACAATCCGTGCAGCAGTAACTTCTCCTTCCTGGATATTCGCGGTGGCAGTTCGGACTTCTGCACACGCTCAACATGCTTCCGGTCGAACAGGCAGCTATGGACCCGGTACAAGTACCACCAACTGCGATCCGACGCACCAGGGACCCACCTGTACGCGCCGCCGCCACGTCCGGACCTGAGTAGTTTGTCAAGCACCAAACACCACCGCCACACCCAGTAACCTAAAACCCAAAGAGCCATGGGCTGCACTTTGCACTCTGCACTGGCATGGTGAAGGCAACTGCATGCATGACAGCTGATATCTTTTCTGGCACGCTCGTCAGCTTGCCAGTTGCTGGCAGATGTCGTGTCAGCACACTGCAGACAGAGCCATCCCCCTTCGGCCTGCGATGAGTGCGCTAGATAGCAGCAGCCCACAAGCCCCTTTCGCTATCAGTAGCACTGCACATCGAGAGCAACAACGGCATGTAGAGTTCCTAAAACCCTATAGCCCAGAAGCAAGGGGAAAAGGGCAAAAACTACAACCCCAAAACAAGCCCGAAGCCTATGCAAAAGGAATCGGGACTGTCGCGCTACGTTCGCCAGGCAGGCCGAAGTTCAGCCGCAACAAGAACTCCTTGGCATCTTGTTTGAGGTGCGCATATTGTCCTATAGTATGGGCAATTAGGGTAATGCGGTTACCGTTGCACCACGGCTGAACCATGTGTGGTACGTCACGCGCACGCAACAAAACTGCGGCGCCGCTCACATCAAAGGTGCATCCAGGTAACAGTTCACCCTGATGTTCCTCGAAGTCACAGCCCTCAGGGCAATGCGCCCACAACTTCCCCTGCTCAAAATGAGAAATACCCACAATGAGACTGTGAAAGGGTGCGTTAGAGTTATCAGTATGGATGGGGGCCGCAAAGTCCAGATTCACCGTAACTGTGGTCCATGCCAGTGTGGGCTGGATCAAAGCAATAAAGGCATTGAAAAGCAAGCACACGCACTGATGCGAGGCAGTGCCATGAAGCAAGCCTGTGAAACATCGATGACCATATGCTCCTAGAACAAGTTCAAGTGCTCACTGCCCACCGTCCGGCGGCCCCTGCTGTAGGGAAGGAGACTGGCCACCTGCCGTACGGCAGGCCAGTAGGAGCCCTTGCCCTCCTGTAACAGTTGAAATGCCAGCAGCTCCGCAGCTGTTGGACTATTGGGCAGCGCATGCGGTGACGGGAAGGTGTACAGAGAATCCTCCTGCACATGCTGACTCACCGTATCCACAAAGGCAGTATATAGCTCCCCATGCTCTCGACCCAAGGTCTGCAGCGCAGTTGCAATTAGGTCGTTGCGGGGGAGCATAGAGTATGCCGGCGGGAGACCCAGGTGGCCCTCTTCACGCCAAAGCCGATCGAAGGTACGAAGCAGAAGCCATTCCTCATACATCGGCAGATAGATATGTGGCGGCAGAGGTACCGCTACGGCCCCGGCCATGTCAACAAACAGCGCTTGAGCATCTGGCTTCAGACTGGCAGCGACTGGCATGCGGCAAGAGCGGCAGCAGCTTGCGATGTGAATGTGGCAGTCAACTGGGCGACAGGTGCAGTGCTGAGGCACCCACGCGTGTTTCGCAAGCGCCCCCCCCCAGAATCCTGCAGCCACCCTTGAGAACAGCGCAGCTGCGCGCGTAAAGCACTGCAGAAACAGGCAGACATTAACTAAACCATGCATGTAATTCGGAATCCATCGAGAACAGTGTGCTATTTTTGTCACTTGCTTTCGCCATCTCCCCGGCAGCGTTGGAACACTGCAGTGACAAACGGGAGGGCGCTTCCGACCGGATCATTGATGCTGCTCAGGCAGCCGAAGCAATCCTATCAGATAAGTATTGCAATCAATCATGGCAGCATCAGCCGGCTTGGCCCGTCGAGGCTTATGTCGGTCATTGCAAATGTGATATGCCCATGCTGTGTCAGAGCAGCTGCGGGTGGAATCCACAGGAGGATGGGTAGGGACACTGAGGGCAGCCTGATAATGACCCGCCTCTAAGGATTCCCCAAGATGAAAGATTGCAAAGATCACAGCAAAAGACACTTGGTAGGTTTCGACACCCTGCTCAGCACAGAAGACCGGCAGTTGGATGATGTCACCTGGCCGCACAGAAACAACTCTGAAATTCTTCCGCGAGGCCCCTTCGGCACTATCATAGCGCTTGAGTTGCAAGAGCACAACACCCTTATGACTTGCAAGAGCATGTCGAGTATGTTGCAGGTGCCAATGTGTAACAGCATCCTGCAGGCGCGGGCCTCGCACATCAAGAAGTATGGGCATTCGCAGCGGGCCTGAATCAGTGACTAGGTCAGGATTGTAGAGTCGCGCTTGCCATTGCCCTACCAGCGCTCGAGGGTTTGCATACTCAAGCAGATGAGTGAGAAAAATGCTGGCATCGTGTTGTCGGCTCAGGTTACTCCAAGTGCTCAGTATGGCCCGCCAGGGCAGACATTCGGGAAGGTACGGCTTTCCTCTGCGTAATACTAGCGAGAGCGCAGCACTGGCCTTGCCACCACAATGCACGACGGCATCTGCCATCACCCCCAACCAGCTCATGGCCTGGGCAACCGAATTGAGGTAGCAGATATTATGTGGATTGCTCAGCAGTGCAGCCGGTAAAGCAGGGACAAGATCAGTCCGCACACTGACTGCAGCAAAAGGCGCATCATCTCGGATGCTGTGCCCGGAGCCGTCAAGCTCTCCTTGTCGGGCTGTGTCGCGGGTTCCCGCGTCCAAGCAGGGCGTCGCTCTCGCCACTCCGTCCAGGGAACCGCCAGGTATGCTTTCTCCAGCTGATCCGAGAGTGGTTGGCGCTCTCCCCGAGCTGGCCGGATGCGTGCCCCGATGAGCTTCAAGGCTGAGTTGTTCACCAATGCAGCGATTGCTGCGTGGCTCTGTGTGGCCACCTGACTTCGAAGACTGAGGGTGCAGATAAATGGCAAGACTGCGCTGGCATAGCGATCTGTGCTGGACATCGGCCGTGTGGCTTTGAACAGTGTCAGCACTCCAGGCTCCGCCAGACGGACCTGAAGGTGCTTCAGATGCGTCTGCACCTCGCTGTTTTTGATGGCCGGCTGTGCACTGGGCTCTTGCTTTCGCGCTTCCGGATTCCACTGGAAGTACGTCCACAGTGGATCTGGCCCATTGACCCGTCTTGGATCCATCCCCAGTCCTTGGCCTTCTGAAGCCGAGCAGTGTCCTCCAGGAGTAGGCCGATCTTCGTGAGCACTTCCTCGAAGATACTCAGTAGAAGGATTGTCCCCAGAGGTGATCTCACTTGTTTCTCCTCGAACTTCGCCTGCCATTGTGTCGCGACCTTCCTGACCTGCGGCAGTATCCCTCCCGCTCCCGTGTCCAGGTAGAACATGTAGGTCGTGTCTATCCTGATCTTCGATAGTTCCGCCTCGTGCCGGATGGCAAGGCGTACTAGCGCTGTCAAGAGGCCCTGGGTTTTCAGATCCAGCTCCGAGTCTGGTTCCCGGAACCAATCGTCCCGATGTGAACTCCAGTTGTCCCAGGCCGGATGGCCTTTCCCGGAGTTGCCCTTCGGAAACTGCTGCTTCGGCCACTTGCTGCGCCTGCCGCTTTCCTCCTCCATCTCTCCCAAGCCAGGTCGCCCAGCTTTGGCTGCTTGCTCGTTGTGAACCAGGCCAAGAACGTCTTTCATCTCCTGGACTGCCGTGGTCGCCACTCCCTCCTCGGACAGGCCAGCCTCCATCTTTGCACGAGCTGTCCTGGTGTCGACAGGTAAGTTCAGCAACAGAGGCCTGAAACAGTACTGGGCACCTACGTATGTGCGTGCGAGGGCATTTGACAGTCCTGTTGCAGTAGTGACAGGGTGACGTCACGACCAAGCTTAGGCCGTTGCACCGGGCGCACGCTTCATACTTATGAGCCCAAGCATCAGCGTGAACCAATCTGTGATGCTGCTTCACACCATCACTGTCAAGCCACTGTCCGCAGTACACGCAATAGGTGGAGAGTGATGCACGATAGGCAGCACTACGCAGCACAGTTTTCCAGCCTTGCTTTAACTGGGCTCGGAAGTCAGGTTGCGCGATAAGCGGCCCAATGGGTGCAGCTTTGTTGGCTGCAGGGGTAGCGGCCTCGAAGACCGAAACATCAGGCGGGGCCGCTGTTTCAGCGCAATCTGCAGCTACAGTTGGGCAACTAGGAGTGTAGGGTATATCAGGGGCATGCAGGGTGGGGCAGGACCTACGAAGATGCTTCTTTAAAGCTTCGACTCTAGTGAAAATTATCCCACAGTGTCTGCACTGCGGCATCCCGTCAACAGTGTGAGAGACATAATCAGCGGATTGCAGCAAGGGACGCACGAGTGTCCCCTCATCTGGATGTTTGCGAGCCCTGTGGGAGAGCATATGCCTCATGTGGGTAAAGTACTGTCCGCAAACTTCGCAGGGAATGGGCCTATCAGTGTGAACAGCAGTCAGCCCAACTCGCGCGGACTGCTCTTGCTCAAGTGCTCAAGCATTCAGCGTGTCAAGCCCCAGTCGGAAACCACAAAGAGCATCAACATCAACCGTCTTCTTAAGTCGCCCCCTCAATAATTTCTGCTGTGTCTCGATGACCGATGGGAGCTTGACACGCGCGCGTAGAGTCTTGTTGGACTCTCTCGTGAGATGTGCCGGCGAGCACGCGATTGCACGAATCCACCTAGCATCGCAGGCCTCCAACTTCCTCAGCGCTTCTGTATTGTAACCGACAGCGTGTTGCCCGTATTGTAGAGAACTGCGGACGCATGCACAGTAGAGTTTCAACCTAAGGGCCCGCCGGAGTCCTGCTGCATGTAGTAGCTTTAGCAGGCGCTGACGAACAGTCTGTGCCGCGCGAACACGCCATTGACATGTCTGTACTTCCATGGAATGGTAAGACAACCGGACCCCAAGATACGTGATTGCAGGAACCACTGGGATTTCTATGGGCTGACTAGGGGTGCCTACATTGAGGACAGTGCCCGTCTTGGCGCGACGGGTGTGTTTGCACAACCAATTTTTGGCAGTCATGCCTTGGAGCCTCACCAGCATCCCAGATTTAGACGGATTAACATCCATGCCTACCTCCGCAAGCAACGCAAAAAGGACCCGGATTTGAGCACAGGCCCGGTTGAGATCAGCCTCCTGCTTCACATTCCATTGGGCAAGGTTATCATCAGCGAAAATCGTGAGGTGCTGCTGACTCCACTGCGTGTGGATGCGCTCGTCGAGCAGATCACACAGCCAGCAAGTAAAAAGACTGAAGAGCAGTGGCGAGAGCGAACACCCTTGTCTGATGCCTACCCTCAAAGGAAAATTGCCAGCATGCGCTTGATGCATAACTCGGTAGGTACATTGTTCATGAATGGCAATGACCATATCTATGATACTGCCCTCTATCCCCGCATGCTGAAGCGAGCGGACTAAGCACCATCTAGGAACCTGATCAAAAGCACGACTAAGATCGATACTAAGGGTGATCCCTCCAGCGCAACGGACGCCTTTACACCCTCTGCGACGGGCGTGCACTGAGGTGCGCGATTCCTGCATTTCACTGCGCACAAGCTTGCAGCGAGTGACCGCCCTACATACAGCTTCATCTATGGCTTTGCCAGGCGTGCATGCGTATTGTGGGAACCGCCGCATGTAAGGGAGGACCGTGGTAAGTATCTTATCTTTAATGGCACTAGCCAGAATCTTAGCTGTGGGATCTTGAAGTCCCAGTGGGCGCAAGTCCTTAGGGAGGCGGGTGCTCTTATTGGGCTTAGGGAGCAGGGAAAGACTACAGTCAGTCATGTGCCTAGGCAAGGTGTTAGTGCCATGAGCAAGGGAAGGCAGAAAAAGGAAGTGGAGTCCGTGGGACAGAGCCTCCATAGCTCCGCCAACGGGCTACCCACAGGCACAGCCTTGCGCAGCTTCAAGGCTTTGATAGCAGTTTCTATGTCAGCGGGCTGTAAAGCTACTTCATCCGCGCTTGGCTGGTATTCAAACATATCCTGCCTGCTAAAGGCAGCAGAAAAGTAGCCATGGATAGCATCGAATTGCTCCCGAGCACTGAGCAAGTGCCCCTCGGGGGATCGAATGCGGACGGAGTCGCGCCTCTGCTTGGGTGCTAGTAGTCTAGTGATCCGGTAGACTTCGCCCATGTCCTGTCGCATGGAAGCCTGATGGGCCTGTTCCACCTGTTCAGCCAGCCATCTGCGCCTTTCAGCGCGACTCGCCCTCCGCAGTTGGCGCCAGCGCAGTTGGAATGTCGCATAGGCTTTCCAGACCGCAAAAAGTGTGGTAGCACGCACGCGGGACTTATGCTGCTTAAAGACTCGGTAAGCTTGCCACATGGCCCTAATCGGGGTTTGAACTCGACTAAGTCTGTCGCCTCGGCCCTTATTGCATGGCATAACAGGAAAAAGCTTGCTACACACCTCGAGCAGCCTGGTGTTAAGGACCGCAATGCCCTCATTAGCACTAGTTTGTCGGAAGACCGCGCTGGCAGCTGTTCGAAGTTCGGTAAAGGTCGGCCCTCTCACCCGCACGCACTCCTGCAGGTCATGTCTGGAAAAGCGTGTCTGGTTGACAGGCTGTCCTACCCTAAGCTGTTGCAGGCGCCATCCTGCAGTCCAAGGAATAGTGCCACGCACAATGCGATGTCTGGGCCCGTTTCGCCACGGAGCCAGATTTACGTCCACAGGTCGCGCACCTTTGGCAACCGCGTCTGCCGCTGTCCTTCGCACCGCAATGAAATCAATCTGCGAAGCGACGCTGTTGTTAACGAACGTAGCAGCCTGCCTAGCCGTAGCCCTAGACCAAGTGTTAAGCAGAGCGAGTTGGTGATTCTTTAACAGTGAAAGAAAAGCTTCATCAGGTTCACGAGTCGCCGACTTGAGCACCCCTCTGCCCACCAGACCCGGTAACGTAGCCACCGGAGTATTGCAGTCCCCGAGCAAGACGAGCAAATTTCGTCGAGGTAGTTGCTGTAGCACGCGTTCAAGAGTTGTCCACACTTGCGCGCGCTTAGCCTCAGCGCCGGCCGGATTCTTGTCCTGTCTGACCCATTGATACAGACACAGTAGGTCCAGCGTGGTGCTGTGTCCCTCACATTTGACATGTAACAGCCTGCCAGGTATCCAAGCACAAAAAGTGATTTGCAAGCGGTGCGCCACTCTATCTGAGACCGCTATAGCTACCCCACAGTAGCGATTGTCAGGATCAGCAGAGGTAATGAAAGACCACCCCGGAATACACCAAGTGGTTTCCTCCCGCCCCAGTCCCCAGTGTGTCTCCTGAAAAGCCACGATGTCCAGATCAACTGAGCGAGTGAGCCAGTCACAGATTACATCGTACAGCTCGCTGGTGACTCCGCCACAGTTGTAAGTAGCAACACGCAGTCGCGGCCTGCTCACAGTCCGCGATCTGGCTGCGCGCCCATCCACAGCGCATGCACCCGCAGTGTCCCTGGTAGCAGAGTTTGCAGGCGTCCACTGAAGCTGAAGATCCCTGGCCGTGACAAGACGGCCACGATACCAGGTCTGCCCAGAAACAGCGGCTCTGTTACGGGCCCGCCTAAAAGCACGTTTTCTCGATCGATCAAATGGAAAAGCACGTGATGGCATGTCTCTACCAGCTGGCTTCGCCCCATCCACTTGAGACAGGACTCCCGGGCGGTCGGTGGTATTCCGCCCAACCCTCGGGTCTATCCTTATATTCGAACTCTGAATTGTCACTGGTACATGTGAGGATGACGGGACTTGGGACCCGTCCGGCTGATTGGCACGAACATCGGCATGTCGGGTAACCGAGCGAGTCATCATGATAAAGAAGAGGGTAGCAAATGCAGCGACCATGCCTACCGTCGAGTCAGACTACCCTGCAGCTCAGTTTTCAGCCGAGACCCTTAGTAGTAGTAGTAGTAGTAGTAGTAGTAGTAGTAGTAGTAGTAATAGTAGTAGTAGTAGTAGCAGAAGTAGTAGCAGCAGCAGCAGGAGGAGCAGGAGCAGGAGCAGGAGCAGGAGTAGCAGTAGGAGTAGGCGTAGGCGTAGGCGTAGGCGAAGGCGAAGGCGTAGGCGTAGGCGTAGGCGTGGGCGTGGGCGTGGGCGTAGGAGTATGACTAGGACTAGGAGTAGGAGTAGGAGTAGGAGTAGTCGTCGTCGGCGTGTGGAACCTTTCACAACGCGAAAGGGACCCTAACGCGAAAAGGACCCTTACAGCAACCTCATTATCCCGGAGCCTCGGTGAGAGTGCCGGTTTTATCGGTGCAGATGACCTAAGGCAAAAAACTCAAGGCTTGTTTAGGGTTTAGGGGTTTAGGGGTTTAGGGGTTTAGGGTTTAGGGTTTAGGGGTTCAGGGGTTTAGGGTTTAGGGTTTAGGGTTTGGGGGTTTAGGGTTTAAGGATTTAGGGTATAGGGGTAGGGCTCTCAGGGCTTTGGGGGTCTGTAGCTTCGCTCTCAGATCTCAAGGGCTTTGGGGTTCTATGAGTTCAGGGTTGTGGTTAGAGTATCTGAGAGCCTGGGGTTCTTGAGGTTCAAAACTTTTGGGTGGGGTTTGCGCTTCGGAGGATTTGAGGGCTTTTCGGGTTCACGGCTTACAGCCTTTAGGGTGTAATTGTGCTTCCGGGCTTTTGGCCTTCGGGGTTGGGTTTCATTCAACTCAGAGCCTTTGGGGTTCAGGGTGCCGTGGCTTTGGGCATTTAGGGCTGTGGGTTTGGGGTGCTTCGGAGTATAGGGGCGACATACATGGGTAGTTGTCAAAATTATGGTCCATTTTTGGGTACCCTAAATATTAGGTGCCATATTATACTAGGGACCCAAAAAGGGACCATAATTTTGACAACCACCCACATGGAGGACTGTTAGATCTGTCGGGTCTGGGGTTCGGGAACCAGGAATCATGAGATGACTGTTAACCTAACCATCCGAAGCGCAGCAGCTCAATGATTCAGGCGACAGCGCTCGCGGATTGAATTACACGAACCCCCCAAACACGCAAGATCCACACTGCCGGAAGGCCTCAAGATATCATCAACTTCAGGCTGAATCTCAAGCCCAAACTCCAAACCCAAACCCTAAACCCAAACCCAAGAACAAGCCGAAGGGAGCACAGCGGCCGTCGTCGCGGCCAGGTAGTCCACGGCGGAAACCTGACACCAACAGGCATGGAATCATCCGGCACATGGCAGCGGTTGCTTTCACATGCGAAGTTCGCCCAAGAAGAGTTGCACGCAACCCTAAACCCTAAACCCTAAACCGTGAATGCTGCCCCGAGCAGCTACCAGTTGCATGGCAAACGGAGGAGCACGAAGCTCAGCTCTAGGGCGGGTGTCGAGAATGTGTTCAAGGGTTTAGGGTTTAGGGCCTTTAGGGCTTAGGGCCTTCAGGCTTTAGGGCTTAGGGCCTGTAGGCTTTAGGCTTTAGAGCTTAGGGCCTTTAGGCTTTAGGGCTTAGGGCCTTTAGGCTTTAGGGTTTAGGGCTTAGGGCCTTTAGGTTTTTTAGGGTTTAGGGCTTAGGGCCTTTAGGCTTTTTAGGGTTTAGAGCTTAGGGTTTCACAGGGTTTTGGGTACTTGTGTCAACCATGTCCCTCACAACATGCAGGTGACTGAAATTCGGTTTCCTTCTCGCCACCAACCGAAAGGTTGCGAATCTCCATAGCATCATGACCTAGAGCCACATCGCGGGACCGCTCTGGCTCCAATCCCATCTTTCATGCTCAAGCTGCTGATACTGACTCATTGACCCAGCCATGATCGAACGTCTTGTTTAACAACCCTAAACCCTAAACCCACGCTACGCCCCGACCTTCATGACCACGCCGTTGTTCCGCGCCATCGCCAAGCTTCCGACCCGCAGCATGATGGTGGAAACCAGTGGGATTCCATGCCTGACGATACAGTCAGCATACAAGCAGGTGCGCAGACATGCAGGCTTATCTGTACTTTCCATTTTACACGTATGTTTGTACTTACTGCTATGTTTACATCTGTGTATATGTTTACACTGATACAAACACATGCGTACATGAAACTCTTTCTACGGAGGAAATGCAAGGGCACCCGACTTAATTGCTGGCGCCTGGGCGTGGAGAACGTCTTGTGAAGGCGAAGCGTCCCCCCACGCTACCCTAAACCCTAAACCCCGAACCCTAAACCCTAAACCCCTAAACCCCTAACCCCTTAAGCCTACACATCCTTCGAGGCAGAAAGCGGTGCAAATCCTCGGCTGGCATACCCTCTTTAAGGACTTATAAAAAGAAGTCATGATACGGAACCCTAAAAAAGCAGGTTATTTGGGGGCCAGGCAGATCCTACCAAGGCGGACTGAGTGGAGGGTCGACGACTTTTAGAAGGCTGAGGGGTTGTATAGGGTTTCAGATTTTCGGTTCAGGAACGGTTTGGGGTTTAGGGTTTAGGGTTTAGGGTTCAGGGCTTTGTGGGATGTTGAAAAGTTTCAAAAATATAGGGTCTCAGACAGTTTCTAAAGGGTCTTAAGGCTCAAGGTCGCGGACTAGCAGGCCCCCACAAGACCTATTCGAAGAAATCGGAGAGTGGACATCAAACTTAAGAATTGAAACATAAACGCAGCTTCCAAGAGGACCCAAGCTGCGGGATGAGCGCTACAGCCATCACCACTGCCTTGCATTTAGATGCTTGATTTCGAGGCTGATCCTAGCATCGTCAGCATGGCCAAGATTTGGGAATGAAGCCTGTAGGTCATGTTTGATGCATCCGAAGACAATGTGGCTGAATGCGCACAGCCTACGCTCTTTGGCTCGGAATGGAGCTGGGTGACTTGGGCGACGGGATCTGCAGGCCGAGAACATCAGCTCACCAACCGAACTCGACTAACAGATGGACCTGAATACGTGGGAAGGTTTCGATTAGATTTGGGCCATCCTTACATAGGGTTTAAGTTTAAGGTTTGGGTATCCTTACACAGGGACTACAAGGCATCTTTATGACCAACTGAGCAACCCCTATGTGACGCAAGATCTGCAAGTGGATGCTGCCAAGTCTAACGGCTTCGGGTGAGGCCTAACGACGACGACCCGATCACTACTACGACGACGACGATCACCTCCAACACCCTACTACTCCTACAACACGAATGACAGAGAGCTTTACATCGCGAGCTGTCTTAACATTACCACGAAACAGCCGCATAAATGAGAATAAGCGTGGTAAATGTGGGACTGCTGTCCAGCGACCCGCAAGACGGAGCTCTTGAGGAAGCAGGCCATATCCGTCGCATCGCACGGGTTGGCTGGATCTTGAAAACCTTCGAAGATCTTGGGATTTGAAGCTCTGGCGGCTGAAGGTTAGGGCTTTAGGGTTTTGGGTTTAGGGTCGAGGGCCCTGACTTATCTCAAAGCCACCGGAAAGGAGCTCCTTTCCCGCGAGCTCCTCAATTATCTTCGCTTGTTGACCCTACTTGGAGGTCCATGGGTAGATACAAGTAGGGTTATAAGTAGGGTAACTCTACTTATAACCCATATTAAGGGACTTAGAACCCCACTTATAACTACCCATGAACCTCCAAGTACCTTGGGGGAGCCCAAGCCTCAAACACTGAAGCCTGAAGGGAATGAAGCTCTGCCGGCACCACCGCCCTGAATGTGGACCCTGCATTCTAAACGCCTCCAGCTGTAAAGCCTCACGCCTAGACCTAAACCCCTGAATCCCAAACTCCAAGCTCCTAAACCCTTAAGCCTTAAGCCCTGCAACCCTCAAACTCTTGCACCCCTGAACCCTGACCCCAACCCCGCCGAACCTTCAAAAGCTCTCAACCGCAACAAGAAAAACGTCATCCTCAAGTCCCTACTTGGAGGTTCATGGGTAGTTATAAGTGGGGTTATAAGTAGGGTAACTATACTTATAACCCATATTAGGGGACTTATAGCCCCAGTTATAACTGCCCATGAACCTCCAAGTATAGAAGCTTCAAAGTCGAATTGCAGGTTTCTTGGTGAAGCCCTTCGATTGAACCCCTATACAGCCCGCATAAGGATTGCAAGACAGCCCTTGGAAACAAATAGTGCAAACCATATCATAACCTGGAGCTACCAAAACCTACTTGTTTGTAGGGCCCTATAAAATCAGTAGTAGGAGTATAATAAGAACCTACAAAAATAGGCTATGAGAGTTTAAGGAATCTTATAAAGCAAGGCAGCCAGTCTTGTAGGCTAATGCCGCTGCGACCAAAATCACGATGCCAAGCACACCTCCCGGCGCAGTATGTTTATGAGGAATGAGGTTTCAGGTTTTGGGTTTCGGGTTTCAGTTTGAGGGTAGCTTTGGCAAGGACTTCATAAAGGATTTTTACAACGGGCTGCATCAGGGTCTTACAAGGCTACCGGCTTCAGACGGGCTCTATGGGCTGTCTACCCTCAAATGGTCCTACTTTAAAGAAACCAGAACCCTAAGCCCTAAACCCTAAACCCCACACCCTGCCCCAAACCGAATTTCGTCTTCATGGCCGATTTTCGTCTTCACATTTCGTCTTCGCGCACAATTTGAGCTTCAGCTCCTTGCGAACAATTTCGTCTTCAAAAGCTTCGGAATTTCGGCTTCAGGGGGNCATTTCGTCTTCGCGCACAATTTGAGCTTCAGCTCCTTGCGAACAATTTCGTCTTCAAAAGCTTCGGAATTTCGGCTTCAGGGGGGACGAAACCGGGACCCACTTTCCCGGGTCAATGCGGTTTGCTTGTAGTCAATGCAACGTGGTGACGGACAGTCGACCGACTAACACTGCTTAACTGCAAAGCCCCCACACCCCTTTTGGGCTCTCCGTCATTTTCCTCCTTGGCTGGTCGATGAACCCACGTTGCCTGCGAGAGCAGGTTGCCTGCATCAGCACATACACGCCATCAGCTCGTGCCGATGTTTCCTGCAGTCCGCAGTCGTTCCAAGATATGGCTGCGAGTCGGGGCTCTGCCTCGGGCTGCTGGTCTGAATGCTCCCCTACAGTTACCACATCTTAGACGAAAGCCACATNGTATCTAAACTGTACGTGTGTACAAAAAGGGTACATGTATGTATACCAGCATGTCATGACAAATCTGTGAACACGTGCACACATCAATCTGTTCATCCATCCGTGCCTGTGCATGCTTCCACACACTCACACAGATATATACATAATGTTGTTCCAGAGGTGCAGATCGGAACCGTGTTGAACACTATCTGTCAACAACGGTCCACAACATAGAGTGTCACAAGCCGGCCCAGTCGGANGGTGGCTCTTTCTGGCCCACGTTTGGCCGTAACAAATCGTACTGCCGAGTCTTGGTGGCTCATTCTGGCCCACGTTTGGCCGTAACAAATCGTACTGCCGGGTCTTGGTGGCTCTTTCTGGCCCACTCTTGGCCGTAACAAATCGTACTGCCGAGTCTTGGCGGCTCTTTCTGGCGCACTCTTGGCTGTAACACATGGTATTGCCNGCCCACTCTTGGCCGTAACAAATCGTACTGCCGAGTCTTGGCGGCTCTTTCTGGCGCACTCTTGGCTGTAACACATGGTATTGCCGAGTCTTGTTGGTTCTTTCTGGCCCACTCTTGGCGTAACAAGTCGTACTGCCGAATCTTGATGCCTCTTTCTGGCCCACTCTTGGCCGTAACAAATCATATTGCCGAATCGTTCTGGCCCACTCTTGGCCCACGTTTGGCCGTAACAAATCGTATTCCCGA